>JAKKPZ010000391.1:0-41682 GCA_022814885.1 Ditylenchus destructor
GGCCACCCGATAAAATGATGTCTTCTCAGAGGACTCAAGAGGCACAATATTTGATACGTCCTGAAACTGTCTTTTGCGCATATGAGAGATCTCAGATATGGGCAGTTTTTAAGATATCACTCACTTGTGATTCGCACACAAATCGTAAAAATATAGTGGCCTACTTTTCTGCCATTTTTTTTGGACCACCCTGTAGGTTATTAAAACGGTAAAGTTATTTTGAAATGGTTGATTGGAGCTGGTTAACTGTTTCCACCAAGTAAAAAGTGATCAAAAAGTGAAAAACTTCAAGCGCTCGAGAATGATGCACCGGATGCAGTTGCGTGAGCGTTTTTGCTGAAGTCCTGAATTATGGGATAAACTGATTCCTGCATTTTTTTTGCTTTTCCTTGATTTTTTGCTTCTGTTGCGTAACGACCGATGTTGTGAGTCATAGAATTCGGTGGAATTTCTTTCTGTCAGTGCAGTGTGAATCGCTATAGTCTTTCAGACGTCAAACAGACATTACTATTAGGGTTTGATCCCCCCCCCCCGCCGGAGGCGGGGAATGGGGATCACGGGGATCAGCATCGGCGGGGACGGGGATCCCCGGGGAAATACGGGGAAATGGGCTTTTTTCAATTTTTTCACATTTTTTGCCCATTTTTTCAAATTTTTGGCCTTATTTTGTCATTTTTTCGGGTTTTAGTTCATTCTTTTGCACTTTTTGGTTATTTTTTCATGTTTTCGTTCATTTTTTGCAACTTTGATCAATTTTTACTGTTTTTGTTCATTTTTTGCAATTTTCGCTAACTTTTTCATGGTTTTGTTCACTTTTTCTAATTTAGACCATTTTCCACATTTTTCGTCATTTTTTCGAAAAATTATAGAGAAAAACCGCGACAAAAAATGTGCCGCAGGCAAAATTTTTTGAAAAAATTGGCCTTCTCTTTAAAAATTGACTGTAATAAATTACTGAAATAAATTATAACATTGAAACTTTTGACTATATTCCACAAATTTCTGGCCCAGAAGTTTGGAAAAACAATGACAAGCTAGAGAAAAAATAGCGCCGCAGGCGAAAATTTTTCAAAATTAGACATGCTCAGAGGAAAATGACTCATTTTTCTAAATAATATGCTGCTGCGATTTTATTGTGTTTTCATAATAAATTCTATTATTCTATTTGAATTGTTCTAGAACCATTCGTTTTAATGACGCCAGACAACGAAACAATATGTACTCTTTTGAATAGCTTTTCGAAGAAATAAAAATTA
Source organism: Ditylenchus destructor (assembly GCA_022814885.1). Taxonomy (NCBI): domain Eukaryota; kingdom Metazoa; phylum Nematoda; class Chromadorea; order Rhabditida; family Anguinidae; genus Ditylenchus; species Ditylenchus destructor. Next base: position 1,257 of record JAKKPZ010000391.1, read on the forward strand.
AAAGAAAATATTCGAGCTGGGCACAGAAAGGACTATAAAAGATAGTGGGATCTGGGGGCGACAGCCCCCAGACGGTGAAGAAATTTGAGAATTTGGGTCAACTTTCTTTGAAAAATTTGAATATTCGTCGAAATTTTCCCAAATTTTTCGCCGGCCGGGCCCGAAAGGGCGCGGCCGGATGCATTCTTAGGGGTGCTTGTCTGCCTTTCGGGTGCATTCTTAGGGATGCTTGTCAATCCCCGTTTTCCCCGTTCCCCGGGGAACAGCACACGGGGAACGGGGAAAAACGGGGACGGGGATCCCCGCGGGGGGGATCACACCCTAATTACTATCATACTCTAGAGTCAATAACTTTATTGTGCATAACATATTGGACACAAAATACGTGAATCGTTGTAGACTTTCGAGCAAAATAAACTTATCGAAAGCTCAAATCAGCAATACTTTAAACTTTCAGATTGATGATGATTGAGATGATCAGATTCATGATTTCTTCAGCAGTCTTAAAAACTGATTGATGCAATTGTTTTGCATTTTCTGGATCTTTTGCATATCTTGTTGTTGCGTAATGACCGATATTGTTCGTCAAATATTTCAGATCGTATGCTTTCGTTCTCAAGCACTCCACGTCGGCGCCAAACAAGGGGAAAGTGTGACAAAAAGTGTACAAGGCATGTTTTGTCGAGAGTTGGTCGAGATTTTTGGTACATACCCTAATTCGGGTACGGGGAATCCGAATTTGGCATTATTTTTGGCATTCGGTTGGGGGGTTTTTGGCGTTCTGCCCATTTTCTGTTTTTGGGGCAAAAATGGCCCAAAAATGACCATTTTTGACGCGTTACGTTAAAAATAATTGCAGATTCGGACTCAGCGCATCAAAAAACCCCTAAAAACACATTTTGCTGACATTCCAAAAAAATTTCATTTTTTGGCCATTTTTCACCATAGGGGGATTTTGAAAAAAATCGATTTTTTGAAAATTACTTAAAACTTTCAGCATTAAGTGTTTTTAGGGGGAATTCGATGCGCTGATTCCGAATCTGCAATTATTTTTTTCATATCACGTCAAAAATGGCCATTTTTGGACGATCTGTTGGGGGTTTTTGGTCTCAAGTTCGAACCCCACGTCCGTCAATCAATTTTTTTCTCGCGAAAATACCGAATTTTCTTAAAAATAACCACATATTCTTGTTTAACGGACCACAATTGATTAAAAATTTGGAACTGTAAAATGAAATACCATCAATACGAATTTTCTGGCACCATTTTGTGACAATTTTCGCCCAAAAACGCCAAAAAAACGCAATTTTCCCAACTTTCGTGGCGGGACCACCCTCGATCTGAGGTCAAATTCGGATTCTCCGTACCCGAAATAGGGTAAGTACCAAAAATCCCAGACGATTTCGAACGTTCTACTTCACATTTTCAGCAAAATACACGAAAATGGCCATTTTTTGGCAAAAAAACCGTAAAAATTTCATAATGGTCGCTATTGAGTTCATAGGTTTGAAAATTTATGAAAAAGTAAAATTTGAGGTGTTTCTCGACCATTCTGTACAAGTGAAATATTCATCCGTTTGTTTTAAATTAAAATCTGGGGTCTCAAAGTTTAATTTAACACTTTAATTAAATTTAACACTGAAAAACGCAAAGTGTACCAACTTTGAAGCCCAAAATCTTAATTTAAAACAAACGGACGAATATTTCACCCACCAGGTGTGATAGAGCAACACCTGAACTTGCTTCCTGGCAAAAAAAAATCTTTGATAAGAACTCATTTGATTTTTGGCTGAAAATCGGCCGTACACTTTTTGTCACAGTTGGCGCCGACGTGACTCAATATCCATATCCTTATCCTCCACTTTCAAGGCGACCTCCAAAGCTTTAGTCAAATCATCAACGAACTTTGATGATTCACAAATTACATTGTAAAACATGCCATCTTCTGACTTTGCTTCGTTTTTTAATTCGCCGAGTGTCTTTATAACCTTTGTCAATTTCTCCTTTATAGTTGTCAGCTCTTGTTTAGGTTTGGATAATGCTAAATGAATTCATGGTTAAAAGTACACTGAGTTAAGAAATGAGGTTCACCCTTAAAAGATTTAGCTTGTTCTCGTTATATGTCATCAATTTGATACAAGATTTTGATTCGAAAATAGATTATACGGCATTCAGCTGTGATTTTGTATCAGATTCCCCGATTTCCAGATTCTCCCACTCAAATCTAGCTATCACTTAGATATCTATCACTTACTCCTAACGCTATTTGCCAAATTAATGCTCTCAAAGTCAATGATAAGTCAATTTCCTTATGTTTTTGTATGTTTTTTCTCATGTTATTTCTCATATTATAATTTATTTGCCTTTGAGAATAAATCATTCATTCAAAGAGCTTCGTTAACCACATTACCTGTTGCTCCTTTTCCGTGCTGCTCAATGACTTTTAGAGAGTCTTTTAAAGTTTCAATGGCCTTGCCAACGCCTGTCGCCGCTGTCTTGAAATTATGTTCATGGTGGTCCGCCATCTTTTGTTCCACGGATTCCAGTTTCACTTTGATCTGTTCTAACTCTTTTTTTATTTCGTTTGCCTTATCTTCGTTACTCACTTAATAAAAGAACCCAAATAACAAATAAAAAAAGCTTATCTGACTTTAAACCCCATCCTGACCCCCCCCCCATCCTAACTCCCCCCCCCCAATCCTAACTCCCCCCCAATCGTACAACAATCGTAACTCCCCCCAACTGCCCCCCCCCCAATCGTAACTCCCCCAATCATACTTTTCCCGAAAAAATATAGTAGAATTGTAGATAGTATATTGGCGAACAGCATAGATTTTTTAGGTCTTTGAAGTCTTAAAAAAATTCATAAACTGAAATACTCTAGCTAATCATTTTAGAACAAAAACAAAAATAATAAATTTTTTCATCGGAAAATCGCGAAATATATAAAAATATGATTTTAAGTTTTGGCGCGAATTGAAATGTTGGATCTCAAATTTTATATTTTTCCACACCTCGTGAGCTCAAGACCTTTCAAATGACCTATTGCTCAATATGAAAATTTTTGAGAGTTTATATCAATTTTGAATTGACACCAAATTCTTGGTACCAAATTCTCTTTGGTAAGAATTATATTTTTTGGGTTTTTGACTGATTCTGACGCCAAATTTTAATAACAATTCCAATTAGCGGAAAATTAGGGTCTCTTTTAGGTTTGGATAAAGCTAAATGAATTAATAATTAAAATACACTGCGTTAAGAAATGGTAGATGCACTGTCAGCCAGAGGCACAACAGGATTTTTTTGGGGTACGTCTTAGTGCAAATGGCCATTTTGAAGGCGGGAGTACGGATTTAGGGTTTTGGGTAATTTTCGGGTTTTGGGTAGGGCTGTGCAATGAGAAGCTTTGTGAACCTTTGAGAACCCAGAAAAAGGCGGTTCTCATGTGAATCCTGTAGGTTCACATGAGAACCTATGGGTTCTCATGTGAACCCTAGAAGTTCACATCAGAATTTTTATTTTTTAAATAATGTGGTCAAACAAATTGCATATTCGGAAGCCTCAGGAAAAACTGACATAAGGTCGTCTATATCAGATTTTAGGTATCTTAGGTAAAAACGGGGTAAAATAGCATTTTTAGATCTGGGCCCATTTCTTGATTGGGTGTGTGGTCGACAGAGAAAGAGAGATATGAAGCGAGGGATCTGGCGAGCTGGCCTAGAAACGAAGAGAAGACACAAGTGATGTGAGACAAAGAGAGCGTTTTATTGGGGCGCCGCACACTAGCTCTTTATTGGCCTGATTCTGAGTTAGGTGCCAGAGAAAGAGAGACACGATTAGATAGTGGGAAATAACCGACTTTGGGTATTCAAACCGACAAGTCTCTCTTCTTTTGGTTCTCATGTGAACCTAGTAGGTTCACATGAGAACCTCCCTTCTATTCAAAAGGTTCACATTGGAGAGGGTTCTCAAAGGTTCTATTCTATTCTTTTCTGTATATAAGTATTGTGTCAAAATACACTATATAAGGCAAAATTTTGTCGGCAATCCGTTTTTGGCGTAAAAAGACACCGATCTCAAGTAAAACACAAAAATTTTCCTTCACTTTAAACATGACCCATTTTATATACGCGTAAAAATTGTGAACTTTTGTCAATATTTGATATATAAAGCGCAGACGTCAAAGCAAGTTATACGTTGCTAGAAAGCTGACGTGACGTGCATTCCAGCGACATATAACTTGGATATGTATTAAAACAAATTATGAATAAACCAGGCTCATGGATTCAGTAATCCATTTTCGGGACTCACGACCTTCAAGTCGATTTTTAAGACTATGCTTCCACGGACCAATTCAGACTTTTTCATGAATATAGCATTTACACAGTCTCAGCTGTTGTTTTAGGCAATTACTACATCCGACCGTTCTAGTGTTAAAGCACAGATTCGTGATGATATAATTTAACCCACGATTGGCCCTTAAAGACTAGTAAAAGCTAACCTGACAATACCACTTTAACAAGAATCGAAGCGGCGACCACGCAAAGAATTATATTCATTTCTCAATTATCGGTTGTATGAATATTGCAAAGTCGCTAAATTAAATAATATTTAACTGATATCCAGGATTAGGATATGGACTAATGGTTCAGCAAACGGTAAAATATTTCTTGTCATTATGAGAGTTTTAAGTTTTTGATGTAAGGTAAAATTTGGTTACCAACAGGAGGGCTGTGATAATGTATTATAATTAAATATAATTTTCATTTTTAGTATATGTTAAAAATGGTAACATATGGATTGTACATTAAATATGAAAGAAGATACAAAAGATACTAAACAGGGGATAAATACAAAAGTGTTGCAAACAGAGTAAATTAGAAAGATGACTGACGGGTGTAGGACGGACGCTGGTAATAAACGAATCGCTGCCTGCGAAACACCTAATGAAAACAGGCGAAAGGAGACAGATGGCATAATAAATTTAAATGGCACAAATGAACGTCACAAGCAGTTTGCGCACTGTTTGTATGCATGGACATACATTTCACTTCGAACTGCAGTATGTGAGTGTCTAGGGTTCCTTTGAAATAGGGATGTTCTGACGTAGCAGAGGTGAATGTAGCATGGATGGGCGCGTATTGATTGGACCAATAGGGGTGCTATGTCGCATGTATGAGGTATATGTAGCATGAATAGACGTTATCGATTACGCCAAATCAAAATGTTTCACCAATGTTTGATTTGACACATTGTGACACATTTAGCTAAATTTTAGACAAAACTGAATTTTAGGCGTGCATTTTCTCCGTCACGCTGTTTTTGGGGCATTCTTAGGGGTGCATTTTCCCTTAGAAACACATTTTTGTCTAATTTTGTCACATTCTCCGCTAGCTCCAAAAGACGTTACTCCCGAACAACCCATCCAGGCCCATGGCCCCACGTCCGGGATGAGGGCCCAAGGCCCTCATTCCGGATTAGCCCTAAAAAAGTTATCTCGAACAACCCTTTGAGGGAAGAGAGTTGGGATGAAGGTGCACTCTGCTACTGGCAGAATATGTTGAATGTAATAACATATTGTATTCATTCAACAATATTGAATTGTTGAATCCAGTTATGTTACTGGACCCCTAATAAATTCCTATCGTGTTCCATGAAAAGAGCTTTTGTCGGGATCTGAGAATTTGTTTAAATTGCCGGCAAAACTGAAAGATGACTGCCGGCTATATCATAGAAAGATGTTTTGCGGCAATGGGAAAGACGCTGGGAATAATCGAGTCGCTGTCTGCGAAACACACAAGGAAAACAGGCGAAAGGAGGCAGATGGCATAATAAATTTAAATGTCACAGAGTGGTTGGACTGCCTAGGGAAAACAGGTGAGAGATGGCGTAGTAAATGTAAATGGGAAATGACATAAATGAATGACACAGGCAGGATGCGCACTGTTTATATGCAGGGCATATATGGACGCATTTACTTTCATACATGGCCAAACATTTCACTTCGACCTGCCGAAAGTAAATGTCTAAGGTTCCTTTGAAAGTAGGGTGCTCTGTCATAGCTAAGTTGTATGTAGCCTGAATGGATGCATATTGAACGTGACCATTTCAAAATTTTCGATTTACCGTATTTTCTCTAATAGAAGCCCCGGGGCTTATATTATTTCAATACCCCTCTAGGGGGGCGTCTATTTCAGGGGGCTTCTATTATAGGGGGCTTTAATTATTTGGACCGCGCCGAAGGCGCGGTCGGAAAAATTTTCGCAAAATTTCCGAATTTTTGGCCAATTTTTACAACATTTTTGAAAAATTAAACGTATTTTGAATTGGCGCCAAATTTGTTTTTGTCAAAAATGAGAATTTTTTTGCATTTTTGACCAAATTTCGGACAAATTTTCATTCTTTTGGTGAAATTTTGTATTTTATGACTGTTTTCACTATGTTGATTATTTTTATTTTTGGATTTTATAGATTTTCATAGATGTTTTTTATAGATAAATTACAAATGTTGTATATATGAGGTACTGCAACAGTTATTAATCAGCGCAATGACTAATAATCAATAATGCGCTGGTTCCGAATCTGCAATTATTTTTCACATAACGCCTCAAAAAAGATGATGCATAAATGCATCAAAAATTTTTATAGCCATTTAAATGAATTTTTTCCACAATTTTTTAGTGTATTTTTGGGATTTTCATTGAAAATTTTAAATTAATTTAAATAATTTTTCCGTCATTTTTCCTAAAATTTGTAATTATTTTTCACGCGCGACAAAAATGACGATTTTTTAGCCTTTGGAAATACACAATAGATTCAATTTTTGCAATAAATGTCGCTTTTTTGAAAGGTGCATTTTTCATTCCATTTTTCATTCATACCAAAAACCTGTAGAAATGCCACAAATTCCATATTAATTTTTCTCTATTTTTAGCAAAAATTTGTAAAAATGCGTGATCCTAAAACCCCATTTTAGGAAGAAGGAAAGAGGAAATAGGAATAAGAATTTTGATTAAAGTTTAAAGACTGTCAAAACTTGGTAAAAATAGCTTTAAAAAGCTACAACATGAAAAAATAAAGTTAAGATTGACATGTAAAAGATCTAAATTAATCCAAAATTAATCTAAAAAATAATATAATAATAATCTAAAACATTAGCTAAAAATAGACTAATGTCAAATTATTGTTTATTAATATTACACATACGTAATACTAGCTAACACGTGTAAAATTTGACTTTATATGACTAAAAATTAGCTTAAAATTGAAGAATATGTTAAAAAATCTAAAAAATTAGCTACAAATAGGCTAAACTGTCTTATTTTTTGTCTATTTATATCAGACAGACGAAATACTAGCTGAAAACAGCGAAAAATTTGGAAAAAACCCACTTTTTTTGGGGGGCTTCTATTTTAGGGGGGCTTTAATTATTTCAATACCCCTCCAGGGGGCGTCTATTTCAGGGGGCTTCTATTTTAGGGGGGGGCTTATATTAGAGAAAATACGGTAGTACGGCGAAACAGTCTTGGGTTGACTACGAATATTACACCACAAAACTAGGTGGTCATCATTTCATAAAGCTTGAAAATATTTAGTATACATTATAGTATGCTAGCTTTCAGCTGGTCAGAAGAGCAACATCGGCCTCACATATTACTCATTCGCCGCAATGCGTCCATATTTGGGTCCGACTGTTCGTATAAAATGGACTATCGTATACGTTGGCGGAGGTTTCACATACATTCCCGAGCATATCGAGCAAATGGAGTCGATTGCAAATCTTTGGCGCGATGGCAAAATTAGCGTTTGGAATGGCAGGCATGACGGTAGCCGAATTGTTGCCGAAGACTTCCAGTCGATTCTCAATTCGCCGACCATCCTGAAATGTCAAAATTTGTACATGGGAAAGGCGCATTTTTCGTTCAAAGACTACAAAGTTTTGTACGCTGTGAACGTTATTGATGCAAGTAACAGCTATGTAGATACTGATCCGGAGAATGGTCACTGGCAAAAATGTTGGCTGGAATTTCTTGAGGAACCGGAAATGAAACCTGTCATCCTCATTCGTCAATTACATCGTGAAATCTTGCGCACTTTGCTCGACCGTCTTTCCAAGGTAATTAGCAAGACAATTTTTCTTACACCAAATTCACCTTTATGTACCTTTACTTAAAACCCATCCCCTAACTAGTATTACAGCGGCGTCATTGAGAGAAATTGGTAGTGTATTTGTTGGCAGGAAGTTAAAATTTTGGTACCTGTAAAAGAAACTGCGCGCATTTAATTATTTAACACGGCATTTAATCAAAAATTTGATTTTCGTAATTCTTTTCTGGAGCCGAATTATATTTTTAATGTGAAAAATTTTTATGTGATTTAAAATGTCCTATCTTCTACAGTTCTATAACACATCTCCGTCTTTGTACGCACAGGCGGAGGAATTATTGCTTTAACTTACTATAAGGATTGCAATAAAGTGGATAAAAATATAAACAATGAAAGGAACACAAATCAAATAAATATTTACGATGAAATAAAATCCGATATCACTGAATTTTATGTAATTGCGAGTTAAACAAGGAACTTTCAACTGGGAGATTAATGACGTCATGAAATACCAAACAAAGAAAATTCGACTTTGACGAAGTATAGTCTGCTCACCTGTAAGAATTGGGGCATTCTCTGGAGGGGCATTCTTTATAGTGCTTAATTTATAAATAGACTGAGCCAAACTTAGACTGAGGCGACCTAAGACTGAACCTGAGTTTGCTCGCCACCTCAAGCGGCGAGCAAATCCTGTGGTCGGGCGCGGAGCGCCCGACCTTCTCCCTTGGAATGTAAGTGAAGTTAGAACAGAAAAGGCATACTGATATAGACTCCCCGCGCGCGTTAGCGCGCTAGTTTATTAATAACTATATTACTATAGGAATTTCAATCACAACTCCTTTTAGGTTGTTAAGAACAAGTTGACTTTGTTCTATTAGGTTGGTCCATAGAAATGGCAGTTTTTTAATTTACTTAATTCGGAGAAATGACTATGAAATTTACTCATCATGGTTTCATATAACAGCTAAGAGAAATTTTAAGATATGCAGTCAATGTCCGTGAAAATTCTACTAATTGCTACACTCTTTAATTTTATTAACATTTCCAAGTCACTCACTATTAGTGTGGAAGGATCCGTGGTTTCAGGAGCACATTGGTTAACGTGGAGTCACTTATCTGGTGTGCCTCTGAAAATTGTCTCAGTTGATGAGGGAATACCAGGCGCGAGTAAGTATTATGAATTTTATAATTATGTTTGGTGAAATTTATACAGTCATCCCTCTCGAATCCGACGTTTTTTCTTTCGTTGTCGCACTGAGTGTCGGATTGGAGAGGGAATCATTATATATCACCAGTTGTCTATTTCATCATATGTCATCACTCGTCTGTTTTATTGACTAGACAACAGTCACCTGCGTTTATATTTCGCAATGGAAAACTGCAGCCTTTTTTGTCCGAAAAATTTATTGCTCTATGCAAATTTTTCAGATAATAAAGGCTACAGTTTTCCATTGCGAAATATAAACGCAGGTGACTGTTGTCTAGTCAATAAAACAGACGAGTGGCTATGAATTTCCCTAAGCAAAAATGGGCACAGTGCCAGAAAGTGGTACTAAAGTATACTCCACGCCAAAACCAACTTCAGATTCGGACTCGTCATGGTCGAAAACCTATATAGGGTCAAAAATCTGAGCCGTAACCCATCGATTTTCGCGAAATAGAAATTTTCTACGAATTTACCGTTCTACGAATATGTAGAGAGCCATAAGAATTCCTCAACAGTTTTTCATTCACAAATTTGGAAGCCAATTTTTATTTTATGTAGGAGTTTATTAAAACTTGCCTAGTATTATTAATAACGGCCTAAATTTTTTCTACTGATGGAAATTGACATTTTCAGTAGGTAGTAGCATTTTATTTCTATTATCCTTTTAAAACCATCTTTTTTAGAAAGCGGACGACTTAGGACGTATCCCTGTTGAAGTTGCTAAAATTGCAGAAAAGGGTAAAGTTGTCAAATTGCTGAATGAAGCTGCTGTTAAAGCAAGCAAATCTGGAAAGCCGGGTGCAGAAGCTCATAAGGGTACAATCACAGCTCGAGACCATGGTAATGAACTGCACGCTAAAGCAGCGTCGGATAACGCAGCACCGGTTCAACCACAATCATATCAACATAGGTATACATACAGACAAAACTCTTACTTTGCCATATTAACAAGGATTGATGCGGTGACCAGAGTTGCACGCAATTGCGGATTGCGGAACTGCGGCAATTTTGGCGTTGCGGATTGCGGATTGGGCCTGTTTTGCAATCCGCAAGGTTTTGCTATCCGCAATCTTTAAGCACCCCTAAGAATGCCCTCGGCCGTGCCCGATAGGGCGCGGCCGAGGAAAAAAATTTTGAAAATTTTGCCTCAACATTGAAAATTTTGAAAGAAAATTTTCTCCAAGCCCACTAAATTTTTGAAAAATTTTCGCCTGCGGCGCTATTTTTTCTTTGCTTTTTCCTTTTGTATCCAACATTTTTTCTAAATTTTTTTCACTAGCGGCGCGATTTTATCCTTTATTTTTACAGCAATTTTAGATCCCGGCGCAATTTTAGATGACATTTTCTCCGGTAACTGTAATAATTTTATAGACACAGGTAATACTAGTACTAGACATAGGACGAAATAGGATAGGCGAAAGTTCCAAGAAAAAATAGCGCCGCAGGCGAAATTTTTGAAAAAAACTGTGTGAGGTTAGAGAAAATTTCCTTCGAAAATTTTCAATGTTGAGGCAAAATTTTTAAAATTTTTTCCTCGGCCGCGCCCTGTCGGGCACGGCCGAGCATTATTCCACAAATTTTGTTTCATTTTTGTGCGAAAAAAACCAAATTTCTCAAAAATATTTGGCAATTTCTTCGTAGAAAATATTGTTATAAAAATTTGTGAAGAAACGCAGACAAAATTTTTCAGAAATATTATGCAGTTTGCCAGTAAATTTTTCTAGTAGAGTTAATTTTTCAATGAAAATTGACTCTATTTTTCCAAATTTCTAAAAATTTTCGCCTGCGGCGCTATTTTTGCTTCTTAATCCATTGATTTTGAACTTTTCGCAATGATTTTGTAGTAGATTGCTTGTAAGGTGAATTGCGCGAAATTTTTGAAAATCGAATAATAATCAAAATCTTTAATGTCAATTTTTGGAAAACAGCGGAATTTTTCAAAAAAATTTCGCCTGCGGTGCTATTTTTTACTATTTGGCCTTCAATTAAATAAACGGAAATTAAAATGAAAATAGCGCTGCAGGCAAAATTTTTGCAAATTTGGAAGTATAGAATCAATTTTCATTGAAAAATGTGAAAAATGAGTTGATGCTACCAATGTGCAAAAATTACGTGAAAATAGTGCTGCAGGTGAAAATTTTTGAAGTATTAAGTTTATTTGCCAAAAATTTCGCTTTCTGGTGGCTCTACCTACCGTATGACTAACTTACCATTCCAAGGGGAAGGTCGGGTGCCTGACCACAGGAATGGCTCGCCATCTGCGGCGGCTCGCATTGTTTGACTTGGTGCGAATTGTGGGGGCCGGCAAAGCCGGCCACCACAACCCGGTACTAAGTAAGTACGAAGTCTAAAGTATGAAGTCAGAAACCCTACATTGGGCTCTAAATTATTATACCCAGTTATAAAGTTGGTGATTCAACACACCCCACAATAAAAGAAATCATCAATTACTGAAATCCCGATCGATCTCTATGATTTGTGTTTGGATCCGATTCTGTCACAAAATAGGAGTAAATGTCAAAATATTGAACAATCAACAAAATTTGATATTGCGCTCTCTACGATACCACATCTGTGCTCAGATCCGATTCCATCCTAATTTTTATAAATGTACCAAATTTCGGTACAATTGATATTGCATATAAATACAAAGAGAATTGCTTTGATATCAGTCATTGTAAATTAAATCCCGACCAACCAACCATACATTTAATTTATTTTTACTGTTGAAGTGTTGATTTTTTCAAACGGTTTCATTTCAATTTTACTACAGCATAATGAATGCAATTAATTTTTAAAAATTTCCACTGTTTCACTTTTTGCTGTTTCTTTCTGTTCTTGTATATCCCTACTGGGTTTTTTCCATATTTGACATAGCCCCACATATAAGTAAGGGGTTAATGATGTTGGGCGTTAGATCCTTTGCGCAATCTTTTTTGGCAAGTGATAGCTCAAAATGTAAATGTATGGGCCTGATGAATGAAATCTGATTTTTGCAAAATTGCATTATGTTAGACGGAAACACTGCTGTAGAGCCTTCTACAACCTTCTGGAAAATTTTGGGCCCCTTATTTTTATATTCATAAAATCAGGAGTGCGTAGTGGCGAAAAATGCGATTGCAAATGGCCAAAAAGGTGTTATTGACCATGAAAGCTCTTTCTAGTCCCACAACGCCATTTTTTATGTTCCTCTTTCCGTCTATGGAACGTCGCTTTAATTTAGAGCGAGAAATATGAGTGAAAGTTATTTGAATTCCATCTTTATTCTCCGAAATACACTAATCAATAATTTTGTTTACAGATAAACTATATAACGACCACATCAACAATAATGGCCTACAGCAAATCCGTTGTGTTAATGGCGATTTTATTGGTATTTACGATGTTGCTGATAACTGTGCTTGAAGTGAACGGTTATGCCTGTAGTGTTGGCACCTGTACTGGTTTTGGTGGAACCAAAGGTTCTGGCAATTGCCCGTTGGAGCACTGTAATTGTAACCATAGAGGCGAATGTGTATCCAAATAAGAGAGATGAATGGATACACAAATAATTGTTACTGACTATTTCTCTGCAACAACTCTCTCTCAGAAATTTATAGTTAACGGTTCACTGTTATACTTTACTTTCTTATGATTGCTTTCATTTGCTTTTTCGGACAATAAATGGGTTATAACCATATAACGATTATTAAGAATTTAATCAAAAACATTCAAGTTTGGATCTAAAAATAAACTTGATCTTAATCAATACTAGCCTCTATCAGGCATTTCAAAAGAACCCGGATTGTCTCCAATTTGAACTTTGATTTTTGAACATTTTGCTTTAAAATATGGAAAAATCCTAATTTTAAAGGTAAAAGTTGAAAAATCAAAGATCAAAGTTCAAATCTGCTTTCGGTTCAGCGGGGTCGATTTACTCTTAAGAGGTTCCATCATATTGTCCAGAAGTGCCTCAAAAAGCTTCACGGCCTGCATGTCATGGTACTCTTCTGCACTACTGCGCCTGCTCTAACAACCCGCGAATTCAAACGCTTGCAATGGTTACGTTCTGATAATAGTATGTAGACCAGAAAAACGCCGCCGATATCGCGGCGTCCAGCGCCGTTGTGTAACTTTCGTGGTTCCACGAAATGCCCACTTTTACCTCGACCAGATTTTGCTCCATACTCTTCTTCGGATGATGCGAATGCGCGCGGCACATTTCCTGGATCATTTAGTAAGTTTACTTTTTTATGCTAATATCAGATAAATTATTTACAATTTTTCCAGACTCTCTCAAACATCGCTGTTTTAAGCTTCTCTTCCATGGCTCTTCAACACTTGGCTCCGATGGCTCAATTCTTCCGCATCCTCAATGTTCGGCTCTTGCTCATCATTGTTGTTTGTATTTTTTGTCTCTGTTGTATTTATTGTTAAAAAATAAAATTGTAAAAAATTTTGTTTACAATATTTTTCAATTATGTTTGTATAGAATCGAAAGTTTTTGAAGTGAAATTTGCCGAAAAAAATTATCAAGTTCTGAAAATCTGTACTTCTACCAAGACTTTTTGATCAGTAATGAGAACACAATAACTGTAAAGATATGCAATATTTGTAGGTTTTTTGTAAGTGTGAGTTAGGAAAAGGTATCGAAAGGTACGCCGCGGGCTTTGCCCGCGGCCCACCGAAAACTAGTATAAGTTTAACTTCTGAAATATATTTTATTCTAGAAATTTCATCAATAGAAGTACGGCATAACTCATAAAGTGAAATGACATCATCGATAAATATGACATGAAAGTATCATTTTATTTCGTTTTCTTATGATGGCGGCGGATGTGATGATTCAAACCGCTACTTGATGAACAAGCAAAAGCACACTCAGAACATGTATATGCCTTCTCACCGGTGTGAATGCACATATGATCGTTCAAATGGCTACTTTTTGCACTAGCAAACGAACATAGATTGCACTTAAACGGCTTCTCACCGGTGTGAGTACGAATATGAACGTTCAAATAGCTACTTGTTGAGCACGCATATGAACAGATATTGCATTTAAACGGCTTCTCACCGGTGTGAGTGCGCGTGTGATCTCTCACTCGGGAAGTACCCAAGGTGTCAATTTTTTTGCGGCTGACGGCCAAATTTGTTTTTGGCTAGCTTTGAAGGACATCAGCCACAAAGCTTAAGTTTTTGCCCTTTTAATTCCGTTCTGAGTTTTTTTCAAAGAAGACAAATGGTCGAAAATCAGGCGGCAGAGAGAGACAACGAGAGAGAGGCGCAATAGTGCGAGAGGGCGCGTGGTTAGACAACGAGAGAAAGAAAGAGAGAGCCGGCCGCACAAAGGGAGTTGTTGACAACAAACGAGGCGGGTTGTTTACGATTAAGAGAAGGAAGGAAGAAGAGAGGAGCCGGCCTGTTTACGCTCTCTCGCTTTGTCTAACCGTCTACCAACGCTCCCTTCCACACTATTTCGTCATCTTTGACTGTCTGGCTGTATATTTTCGACCATTTGCCTTCTTTGAAAAAAACTCAGAACGGAATTAAAAGGGCAAGGTCTTACCAAAGTAGAAATTTAAAAATTTTTATCGTATAAAAATATAGCCTCCTTTTGTTTCGCAGGGTGAAAAATCTAAAGGAGGCTATATTTTTATTTTCATCATAATATGATCCCGAACTAAAAGTGGGTATTTGTATGTAACTTTGAATGCTTAATCAGAATATGTAAACAGAATTTCTCTGTATTGTCCAAAATATATGGGTTTAGTAGTGAGCCGGGACTTAGAATTTTCACATCTCTGACAACTTCGAGACTCTCGAAAACCACGTTATATGCCACCTCCGGGGCTGTGCGCTGAGATTCGTGAATAACTCCATAGATGCAACAATTTTAGCAAAAAAGCCGTGTGCCCGCCCTTGCAATTAGAAATGACACTCAAAAAGGTTCCCTTGTTAAAGTGGTCATGACTATTACAGTGGCTGTTACAACCTTCGCTTTTATGGAACAGACCACTTAAAGTGCGAACAGTTATGTAAAATATTTACTTCCTTAACAAATACAACATTAAATGCTGTGTTCAAAAATTTCTTTAGCGCAAATTCTTCGGACCCACAGGTTTGATGGTGAACGGGCGAGAACAAACCACGGCCTCCAATTTCTCGTCAACACTCTGGCCAACTTTCCACAGCCATTGGCCATCGATCTTGCTCAGATATACATTTCCACAAAAGCCTAAGATAGTGCATGAGCCTAAGCCGCTTGCCTGTGGCTCATCTGGTGCCCATGGATATCGGCCGTGTTGCTCTTCCTGGGAAAGGTATGACTCATCGGTGAAACCTTCGCTAACTTTGTTCATCCACCGACCATACCATTCATGATCTCCAGTGACTTCCCGATTCATATCCAACCCGATCCACGCATTTTTAACGCCTGCCTTTTCCAGCACATCTAAATTTAGACAGAGTCTGACTTCGTTTATCCCGAAAGATCGGGAACCGGCCATTTCGCACCGAATAACAGAATCGAGGATACCCGGATTCTGGAAGTTTGTAAAGAAAAATCCAAATTTGAATTGGGGCAAAAATTTGGTGTAAATTAGTATTTTTTACTGTTGGCTAAAGTCATTAATTCCGGGTAAACAACTTCAGCGCGCATTAAAGTAATCGGACCCAACCCTGTTTGTGAAAAAGTGTGTGTTTCGATGGGTTTTATGGGGGTTTGAGTCAATATTATGGAACCGCTTCATAGTAAATCGACCACGCTGTATCTGAATCCGGGGACAAATTTGAACTTTGATCGTTTCCCTTAAAATCCAGGATTTAAAGGTAAAAGTTAAAAAACCAAAGATCAAAGTTCAAATTTGACCCGGATTCGGATTCAGCGTGGTCGATTTACTAAGGACTGGCTCTATCATATTGACTCGTGCCCCCTTAAAACCTATCGAAATTTTGGACCAAGTTCGAAAAATCCTTGGTCCCAACACGAACACATTCCAGGCCCGGTCTGGACCACCTAGCTTGATTTTATGGTACATCCTATATAGTAAACTAAAGTCCGTGCTTTGAATTTATGTTTTCTAAAGGTGGAATATTGAACTGTTCTTATATCGAGGTTCGACTGTATTACCTATAACCAGCTCGTTTTTGCTTCTTGAGTCAACTTTTGCCAGGTAGGTGTCAGAGCAACCGTGCTCATCAAACGTCCCAATGTCTCTGCATAAAATGTCTGCCGCATGCGATAGATCCACATAATCGTTGATGAGTATTGGCTTTTTTCCTATGATGACCTACAAAAAGGTATACAAGGATTTGATAAATATTGGTTTGGCCGGAAATTCTTGTCGGTGTTTTTAAACGTTTATATATCAAACATTTATTCATCAATGTTCTTCATAATAATCACCATTATGATCTACAATGTGTGTCCATCTTACTGGTAAAAGGCGGATGCCTCTTTCCCAGAAAATTTTCTTTTTACGAGCAAAATACAAATCAAGGTGATTTTTGACATCGTCATCATTTTCAAAGTGTTTTTCTGCAATTTCGTTGGCCAATTCCCGGAACAACCAGTAGTCTGACGGGGACAAGTCTGGGCTGTATGCAGGATGTGGCAACACTTCCCAGCTCAAGTCCTCAAGTGTTTGTTTGGTTAGTTTCGCAACATGGGGTCTAGCGTTGTCGCGCTGAAGGATGACCTTTGGCTTTTCGGGCCGCTTTTCCCTGATGGCTTGTGCAAGCCGGCGAAGCTGAGCACTGTACGTAGCAGCTGTGAGTCTCTCCTTTCTGCCAACAGTTCATAATGGATCACGCCTTCCATATCCCACCAGACGGAGAGCATTAACTTTTTCCCATAGCGATCTGGCTTTGGATCAGGTTTTGCCTTTTCTCCTGGGCCCACCCATTGCCTTTTGCGGCGAAAGTTGGCGTGAAATATCCACTTCTCGTCCCCTGTTACTAGCCGTGGTAAAAAGGACTTACGATGGTAACGAGACAGTAAATTGGCGCATACGGACATTCGCTGCCATGTTGGCATCCACGCCCCGTATATTTTTTATACCCAAGTGCCTTTAAGTGACTTTCTACTGTGACATGGGAGCAGCCAAGTTCCTCTGCAAAATCACGTGTTGATTGCCGATTGTTGTCATGAAGTAGTGACAAAAGAGACTGATCATCCAATTCTGATGGCCTTCCAGAGCGGGGTTTGTCTTCTAAATCAATCTCACCTTCACGAAAACGTTGGAACCATTCGCGGCAAGTCCGTTCTGCAGTAGTTCCCGGGCCGTACACATCGTTAATTTTTTGGATCGTTTCGAATGCATTAGTACCACACCAATAGGTGCACGTTATTTTCCGAAATTGATATTTTAAGCAAAATAATGAGACCATCAAAAAATTGCAGACGGCGATCTGAGTTGATTGCTCCATCCAACAAATTTAAGACATCGTTTTGATAAGTCAATTCCATATGGTGAATGTAAATGAACGGATCTGCGATGAGGCGAACGAAATGTTGGAATAACGGCCAATTCTCGTGGTTGAGTTCTGCTTCAGCATGGAAAACGGTAGTTCTGTCGAGCAGTTCACAATTGGTTTCATCTAAAATGTTAAAAAGTTGATTGTTTCGTTAAAGGACTGTTCACATATTACGTTAGAAAAAGTTTACCAAATTAAAGTCGTGTTATGCCCACGTTCTAATTTTTCGAAAATTCAATGAAAGAGTAAATATTGATTTGGAATGTGAAAAATAAAAAATTGTTTGCTAATATTTTTTTGCTAAAAACGCCCAGAAAAAAAGACTTTTTACTAACTAGCAGCATATTCTGTTTTCTGCATTTTCTAAATTGCGACTAGCGTTATGCCCATTTCCTTAAGCAGAGTGGCGTAGTGGTGGAGTGGTAAAGCATCGGTTTTCCACACCAACCCACTGGGGTTCGATCCCCCCCCCCCCGGTGCGTCACACAGCCAACCCAGCTGCTCCATCCCTCCGTGGGTCGGTTAAATGAGAAGCAGACTGTTTGACAGTCTGCGAAGACGGCATCAGGTCGTGGAAAGGGAACTAAGCAGCCCGCCCCACACAAAAGGCCGCCGCACAAGCTGTCTGCAATGAACCTAACAGACACGTCGACTTGTCCGTGTTTCCAGCTTGCTGGCTGTTAGGCGAGCACCCCGTATGGGAACACCCAGGGCTACCGTTGATATACGGGGGTTCTTTGTCTTGTTTGTCTTAAGCAGAGAATAACCTTAGGCTAAAGTGGCCCCATTAATCGGCCAATTTCATAGTTGTTTGAATTCGAGGGGATTTTGAATGAAGCAAAAGGATGAATAACGTGCAAGTAAAACCGCATTGCCCAAATATGACATTAGTTTTTTATATTTTCCACTTATAATTTTCGTGTAATATACAAAAAAGAAACAGAAACATCATACCTTTATAATGAGCGAAAGCACGAAGCTGGTAACCGCTGGACACATTTTGTTGGCTTTGCATAGTGGCAACTTGATCTTGATGTGGAACTTGCTTCGAGTAATTGTTGCAAATAGCCCACTCGTTATATGCTTCAGTAGAGAGCTCTTTGTTGAAAACTTTGATGGCAGCAGGAACAGGTCGAACAGAATCCTAGAATCATTTACCTATGAGATTACAATAGTATTGAAACATTTTTAATTACGATTATCTTGAAACATGCAAAAAAACTAACTAAGATTAGAGTCTACCCAAGGTGTACCTACTAGCCACATGTATGGCTGAGTAGGTTAAGCTTCGGCTTTCCAATCAGCAAGGCCGGGCTCGATGCCCACTATGGCCCATGTGGGCAGTCCACTCAGCTGTGCATCCCTCGTCTGCACTGTATGTGCGATGGGTCGGCGTAAATGAGTACTGGCCTACCCAGGGGAGAGTTCTGTCAGAGAGTCAGTGTCGGTGGCTCCGTGAATCTCTCGGTACTCTCTATATACGGGGCTACGGGCATGGCTTCGGCCAGAAAATTAAAGGGCTGCCCAGGCCATAACTGGGCAAAAATCGAGCTTCGGCTCAGCAGCGGGGTGAGCCTCGGGCCCCGTATATCCAAAAAAAGGTGTAAATTGCAAGTGAAAGTGTAAAATTGTAAGCAGCCTCAAAATTCAAGCAACCAAATGTTTGTCTCGAAACTGGTTTTCAAAATCCATTGAAGCGGTTCAACGAAAAATACCTTTTTCGCAATTTATTCGTTCTTATTCTTTGTTTGGCCTGTGTGGTTAAAGTTTTTAACCTCGGCATAGTTCGATTTTCAGGTGCTAGGAAATGGTATAAAAATTCATTTGCTTAGTTGTGCTTACTCATGCTTTGGTATTTTTGGATCCACCATGCTTGTAACAAACCAAATAAACTTCTCACCATGCGAATAAAGTTGACGTAAAGACGTGCCAAGTATTTTCTGTTGGTGCGAATTAGATTGCAGAATCGCTTTGAAACAAGACTCTTCTTTGCTAATTGAGTGTAGTTCAGATATTTGAAAGCTTCCACCATAGTGCCGTTGTCCATTGCAACGATTTTCTTTGTTCAGCAGTCGAATTTTCTAAAGACTAATAAATTAAACGATAAATTGATAGAGTGATATCGCAGCCCTAATAACTCTCAACTGGCACTATTTTCTTCTTTAAAAATCAAAACCATAATTTGGCGCCAACTCAAACAGCATTGAAAAAATCGGCGTTTCCATAGCCTCTATGAAAAGCTTTTCTTACATCTTTCCCAAGTAATAAAATTTCGCTCTAACGCGAGAGTTGTAGTAGAACCTATTTTTATGCTATTAGTTATGAAAAGAAAGAAAAGAGAAAAAATCGATTTATGGACAAATGTGATTGGGCATAAGAGTGTAAGCATAAAGTGACTACCCCACTATGTGGTCCAGAACTCTCTATGTAGTGGGTGTGTGTAAAGTATGAAGTAATTGAAAAACATCATTTAGACGTAACAGCAATAAATTTTTCCAGTAATGGTATTAAAGAGAGACAAGGAAGTGAGTAAATTAAAACTAAACTAAGTAAACTGTTATCGAGACTATATAAAAATAATAACAAGCAAGATAAAACAAACGGTTACAATAAACAGTCCAATCCATAAAAAATAATAAATCTCAGAATGTGATGATTAAATACGAACAAAATTCTTATTTTTAAATTTAAAACAAATATAAAATTTTAAATTGATCGCCCAATATTATAGTGAGAAACTGGTAACTAGAAATAAAGCAGACACAAATTGACGGCGCAAAAAGGCCCTTCTTCTATATAACAACTGGGATATGCCTTAATGTTTGCAGTTTTCTTTCGAAATACTCTTTTGATGCTCAACAGAATTTTCCAGGCCATTTCGGTGCGTTACGAAATTAGAGTGAGACACAGGGAAAAGCGATGCACTGAAATTATGCTAGATTCGTATTCTCAGCATACACCGTGCACATAAACAAGTTCGCTCGCTAATTTAATTCAATTTCATTTGCGTACGCATCAAACTAGGACCAGCGCTATTTTCTACACACTGACTGCATATACAAAATCAGCCGAAGAGAAGAAGAGCGAAAAACAGTCCTGACCAAAAGTATTTCAGGCACACTTTTACTCAGGAGTGTTATAGACTCGGCTCCAAAAATAAGAACATTTGCCTCAAAAACTAAGATTTCGGGGTCAAAAATAAGGACATTTTTATAATTTTTTCAAACCATAGGGTCCCCCCTATGGTTTTTTAGCAAAAATTTTTTCCAAGTGCATTCTTAGGGGTGCATTTTTCAAATTTTTAAAATTCGCGCCGAAACTATAATGCCGACATTTTATTCTGCATGAATGAAAAAATAGCGCCGCAGGCGAAAATTTTTCAATTTTAAGCGATATTCATAAAAATTTGCACTATTTTTAAATACTTGGAGAAAAACGGCATCCAAATAGCGCCGCAGGCAAAAATTTGTAGGAAAAGTTGCTTGTATTTCAAAAATTCCCATTTGAAATTGGATATTGCGTGAAATAGGGACAAAATAAGAACATTGGCCAAAAATAAGGACAAATCTTAGAAATAAGGACATATAACACCCCTGCTTTTACTTTATTGTTATTTTACAAATTAGTAAGTTGTCTTTTCGGAAGTTATTCAACTTTGGCAAATTTCGGATATCAAATCGAAAGATGTCCTTGTTGTAAATCTAAAAGATTTAAAGTAGTAGTCAAGATTTAATAGGAACAGGAACGTATAACCGACATGTATTTTTTTCGGAAACTAAACATAGCATTATCAATTGCTGTTTTTGGATAGCTGGTAATGTTATGATTAGTTCCAGGCGAGTGATCATGATCCACTTTTCTGGACAATGAAAAAATAAATGCTTTTAGTAGTAGAGTTTGAAAATAATGAACGAAAAATATATTTTTTCATATCTGTTTTTATAACAATATAAACCAAATAACATTTTATTGTAACAAATGCATAATTTTGGCTACATCCAAAGGTCCTACACAAAATAATTCAACAAATTCAGGATCAAATAGTCTTCTGCTTTTGACTTAAAGGTCCTCGACAGCCAACCGGAATTAAATATTGAATGGATTATTCTAACGGAATTGAATGCTTTTAATGTCCCCAGCACTCGAGTAGTAAGTCGAAAGTCGTCCATGGGAAGTTATCTATTGGAAGTTCAACAGCGAATTAGATTAAAAAATCTCTTCGAAACAAAACTGCTCGTTGCCAGTTGGAAATAATTCAGAAATTATATATATCCGTTATCCATTGTTGCGATATTTGGAATTCCAAAATATAAAAAAGTTTGTTTGTCCAGTTTTGAAAATATTACCCAAAAATTTTTAGATTTGCTTAGTTTTTGCGTTTAACAAGTAAAATGTTAGCTACTTGTCAGCAGGGATGAGATTTTGGTCCTAACACAAAGGAAAATAGGACTGTCTGTGGTCTAATTAAACCTAACCAAGAACCAAATAAACCTACTGGTCGGACTTTGTTGAAAGTCCTAAGTTAGTCTTTTTCATTGCTTTGGTCCTAAGTTAGGACTTTTTGTATGGTTGGTCCTATTTTAGGACCAACCATTGAATGTGTGCTCTTCCTTCACAGAGATAATACCCTGCGTCGAATTGATCTACGATTCATACAAATTGCGTTACTCTGAATACGATTACGCGAATATGGATCCAGTTTCGCTAATTAAATAAATTAGGTGCGGATATAAAAACTATCTTTGAAATTTATCTAGGATTTGTGAAAATTCAGCATTGCTTTAGCAATGGAGTTATTAGCATCATTAGTAGCATCCGCAATTATTTCCCACCGATCTTTGAGCAAGAATAATTTATTTACACAAAATCATAGATCCCGATATATATTGGTATATGAATCTTGATTGGCGTTTACGATTTATGTGCGCTTATTTTTATAGGTTTTTCAAAAGATTGTATATAATCTCGAAGCTTTGTGCCAAACCTCAAATGTACCTGTATAATTTTAACTTTTACCTCAAGATCGACTTGTATTTGACCTTACATGTTTTATACGTGACTTTTTTATGCATGACTCAATAGCACAAGCTTTATACATGACTTTTTCCATATTTACCAAATTTAATTTTTAGTTAACAGTGAATTTATTCGAGGATGAGCGCTCTCGTGAAAATCTGCGGTGTACAAATTTTGGACATATCTTCTCAAGTAAACGCGCCGGTCAAAATGGAAATTTCGTTTGAATCCTTCCAAAGCATCAAAGACGGTTTGTCATCTTTTTTTTAATTTTTCTTTCTCACATGCCTTTTTTGCTGAGCTTTAGCAAAAAACTTTATACATTATTGATCAACACTTGGAATAATAGGTCAAAATATGGCTATGACATGAACACGAATTGTATTCTATTGTTATATTGGATCGTTTATTGTAAACTCTATGTATACCTGGTTGGCGGGCTTTTGCCGAACCGCTTCTGGACCGTTCTAGAAGGATGAATAATACCTCAATCAAAAGCCGTATCCCTTTCATTTCGCCCCGAATCATTTTGCCCCCAATTTTTTCCAAATATGCAAGTCGAGATTTGGCGCTGTTGCGCATCGAGAGGGTGGGTCCTAAGGCGAAAGTTGCTTATAAGGGTGTGAAACGCAATTTTGCTCTTTGGGCACCTGCGCGAGATGCCTTTCTGAGATCTCGATGCTCAAATATGGCGTGTTTGCCGCGCAGGTGCGCATCTCGCGAAGGGGTCCCAAGAACAAAATTGTTTGGCAGGCCCTTATAAGCAACTTTTGCTTTGGAACCCCTCTGCAAGATGCGCACCTGCGCGAGATCTCAATTTTCATATTTGGAAAAATTCAAATGCCATGGCCGGGGCGAAATCTCGCGCAGCTTACAGCCCCATATAAGTATTTATTGTGTACCATTTCAGGTAGGCCTAAAATCGGAGAATAAGCCATTGTTCAGTTGAGATTTTTCGTAAAAATCTTCAATTACCAATTTTTAAAATGAATAAATTTATATGGGCGATAAATAACTCTAACCACTTAATTTCAGTGACACACTTTCCAATCAAATGGGTCGATTTCGCTGAGAATGAGAATGAAACGCTCGACGAGAATGAAACTGGCACCTCTACCAAGCAAGCTACCGAGACGCTTCTGCTGAGCAAGCCAAGCAGGATGTTGCTATGGAGAGCTGATCGCAAAAAGAAGCATACTTTTCAGACATCATCTCTTTTTCTCTAATTGATGCATGTTTTTGAAAGTTTTGTTTATGCAAATTGTAAAATTTTCAATAAACTTATGATTTGTATCTGTAAGCAAAATGGATGTCCATTTGCAATGGAAATTTTTACTTAAGTTGATCTTTCAGGGTCAAAATTGAAGAAAGATGTTTTATTAACATTTTTTAGCATTTTCTATAAAACCGATGAAACAGTCACAATGAAATATTACCAAATTTGGTAATATTTCATTGACATTCATTCCTTTGCAAAGGGTAGAAATAAATTATTCTTGCTCAAAGATCGGTGGGAAATAATTGCGGATGCTACTAATGATGCTAATAACTCCATTGCTAAATCAATGCTAAATTTACACAAATCCTTTCAAAGATAGTTTTTATATCCGCACCTAATTTATTTAATTAGTGCTTGTGCTTGTATGCTTGCATGAATAAGTATGCAAAATCCATGCATAAAAAATACATATGTATAAAACATGAAAGGTTAAATACAAGTCGATCTTGAGGTAAAAGTTAAAATTATACAGGTACATTTGAGGTTTGGCACAAAGCTTCGAGATTATATACAATCTTTTGAAAAAAACCTATAAAAATAAGCGCACATAAATCGTAAACGCCAATCAAGATTCATATACCAATATATATCCGGATCTATGATTTTGTAAAAATAACAAAAAATTACAAACATAAAAAACAAAAAACTAGTCTTTCCTAATCTTGATTGGCGTTTACGATTTATGTGCGCTTATTTTTATAGGTTTTTCAAAAGATTGTATATAATCTCGAAGCTTTGTGCCAAACCTCAAATGTACCTCTATCATTTTAACTTTTACCTCAAGATCGACTTGTATTTAACCTTTCATGTTTTATACATATGTATTTTTTATGCATGGATTTTGCATACTTATTCATGCAAGCATACAAGCACAAGCACAAGCACTAATTAAATAAATTAGGTGCGGATATAAAAACTATCTTTGAAAGGATTTGTGTAAATTTAGCACTGATTTAGAAATGGAGTTATTAGCATCATTAGTAGCATCCGCAATTATTTCCCACCGATCTTTGAGCAAGAATAATTTATTTCTACAATTTGCAAAGGAATGAATGTCAATGAAATATTACCAAATTTGGTAATATTTCATTATGACTGTTTCATCGCTTTTATAGAAAATGCTAAAAAATGTTAATAAAACATGTTAATAAAACACATCATTCTCTGAGACGCCTTCTCGCTATTCGCACAGATTTTTGGGACAGACAATAGTGCTTCGCGAGTGGGTTGCAAAGAGAACTCCGCTAAATGACCGCTGTCTACTCACACAGCAGCATGGCATGCGCGAGCCTGACCAGACACACCGAAAGAAGTGTAAGTATATGAAGCCCTTAGCAGCCCTGCTTCTGAGACGCAGTTTTTGTTTACCGAGTGAGTTCTGTTGATTCCCAACTTTTTCAAAGAAAATCACTTCTTCAAAATTATTATAATTTCTTTGCTTTCAAAATGCTATTTACATTGCTAGCGTTTTTATTTCTATTCCTCCGAAATGTTTTCTCCAGAAAATTCCGGCATTTGTATAGGTTTTTAAGTCCTGTTGATTCCGAATTTTGCAACCGCCCAAAGCAATGTTGTCTATCTTCTCTGTCTTTTCTGCCTTTGACTGGGAAGTCATGGCTGACGAGCAAGTCAATGTGTAAAAAAGAGCGGGTTTCAGTTTGATGCCTGCACCAACGAAGCACACTTGTCTCTGTGTGCATCGCTGCAGACAGAGAATGATAATCTAATACACTTGCGTATCGCTTTGCCCTGCATCTTCCCCAATTTCGTTATCGCGCCCAACGAAAAATCGCTTGAGCATCAAATGAGTATTTCGAAAGAAAATTATAGAATAACAATCTGTTTGTTTGGACCGTCGTTTTACCCTTCATCTCATCCTATTTTTATAAAGAGGACGGTCGTTTTTGTTAGCCTTGATTATTTTATGCGAACAATATAACATTTTAGTTTGTTTTCTGCAATTAAAGAAATAAAAAAACTTTTGTTAAATGAAATGATGCTTTTATTACAGAGTAGTGAAATTTCATGTGTTATCGTTTTCTTCTCCCTACATAAAGCCCAGATGGGCCCTTATGCGCGTAAAATCAGTTGTATTTTTCCATTTGGGGTCCGTTCCGGACCCAAATTGGGCCCTTTTCCCTCCAGGCCCTATCCACATTATTGGCGCATGGTATTTCCAGACATAAGAACCCATATATTTGTTTTATCCTTTATGTTTAGGTCATAATATTTGTGCCTATCCCTATTTTGAGAAAAAGTTATTCAAATTAGCGCTGATAATACATTGTGTTGGCGTTTTGCTACGTATTGGTTCAAATGGCTCCTTTTAATAACATTATTGTTTTCTTTTTCCTCCATTGCCATTTTTGGATTTCTGTGATTCAATGCTCTAACACATGGATTAGTTAGCTTTATTATATTAGATTTATTCTAGCCAAGATCATAAGCTGGAATGCATCTCACGCAGTGGCCATAATCTCATTTTTTTTGTATTCCAGGACCGCAATGATCGCTAATATGGATAATGGCACAATGGTTGAAGCATTCAAACACCTCAACTATTGTCAGCTAGCAAAAAATAGTCTCGTCTCAAAGAGGTTTCGTAATGTGATTGAAACTCATAGACACAAGTTGGCACTTCTTTGCGTCGACAATATTGACATGGTGAGTGTTTTATTAGCTTTGTTATTGGAAGCATACCAGAAAAATGGGTTTTTTAATGTGCGTTATAATTTACCTTCTCTACATACTCATTCTTTTCTGGGAGTTGGCTACAGATTTTTTAATAAATGTTATCCACAGAGAATGGACTGATCCCTCAAAGTTATCGGTTGTTTAATCGATTTTTATAATCTGTATTTAGAATCCAGATAGGTGTTTTATTAGCTTTGGTAGGGATGTCTTTTAATAAACCTTACCCACAAAGAATGGACTGATCCCTCAAAGATTTAACCTCAGTGGGAGAATGAATTCTTGCCTCAAAATCTGTCTTCAAAATATCATAAAAACATGTTAGGCTATCTCATCATTATCTGTCAAGTGCCCAACTTTGCCAGTAATAAAATAGACTTCCATTTTATCCAAGTAAACCGTCAAAGTAATTATTTCCAGGAGCGATGTAAAAGCGGTTGTAAAACGGATGATTTTTCATTTAAATCCAATAATCAGTTCATTATTTCCAGGGACGTATCTATGATGTTGATCCTGCTGTCATCAAACTATTCAACAAAGAGCTTTCTTCTGAAGAATACAACGAATGGGTCGTTCGCAACAATTACTCGAAGCAAATTTCGCCTATATGTCAAGCTGCTGGAGATCGCCGAGCTTATGAGCTTAATGCTTATGGAGATTACAAAGGTAAAGGAATTTTTAAACTTCTTTCTTGGAGCAAACCTGTAAAAAAAGAAATATTATTTGGGTTCCTTTATGTATTAATTTATTTTCCAATATTTTTTCCTAAGCTGACTTATGACTAAATGGTGCCAGCCTGACTTCGCTAGACAATATGTTGTTCTTGCTCTTTTATAAAACACTTAGCGTATACAGTCATACCTCGTTTAACCGGACAGATCGGGACCGGCCGATTTAGTCCGGATTAGTGAGGGTCCGGATAAACGAGGGAAATTGTATGGAAAAACCCTTTCAGGCCAATTTAGTCCGGATAACTGAATTTTCGATTAAAAATTCGAAATTTTTGGCGCGAATTTGAAATTTTTTCAAAAATTTTTAATATTTTTGGCCAATTTTTAAAAATTTTTTGACAATTTTATAAAAAGTGGGCTGAAAATCGAAAAATTTATGGAAAAAAATTCAAATTTTTGACCAAAAATTCGGAATTTTTGGTGAAAAATCGGCCAAAAACAGCAAAATTTTTAAATCTATAGGGGGCCTTTTTGTCCTAAATTTTCCCAAATCAGTCCGGATAAATCAGGGAAATCCGGATAAATGAGGGAAATTTGTATGGAAAAATTCGTTCCGGCCAAAACCGTTCGGATAAGTGAGGCTCCGGATAAGTGTGGGTCCGGATAAGTGCGGGTTCGGATAAACGGGGTATGACTGTATAAGGTTAAGTGAAGTTTGAATCAATAATCATATGAAGACATTTTTTGCCCTTGTTATTATTTTAACTCGCTATATTCTGTCCCCGGATTCGGATTGAGCGAAAACCCCGGTTGCAAAAAATCAACATCCGAACAGTGATGTCAATATCTATAAAAAAAACTATAAAATAGTTGAAAACAATAGTATAGTTTTTAAATGGATATTGCTTCTGACCACTGCTTCTAGAACATTCTTGAAGATGAATAATGGTTCAATCGGAAGCCCAGAGTCTCAGCATTAATTTGAGCCATTGCTGGTCTTCAAAAATGTTCTAGAATTTTTTCATAGATATAGACATCACTGCCTAGAAAAGGGTTAGAAAACTAATTTTGAAAATTTTTTAAACTTCTTTCTTAGAGCAAATCTGTAAGAAAAGAAAAATTATTTGGGTTCCTCTAAACTTCTTTCTTGGAACAAACCTGGGAAGTAAAGAAATATAATTTAAATTCCTTTTATATGTTAAATTATTTTCTTACAGTGTTTGTAAAGCTAGCTGATTTAGATCCAAATCAGAAGAGCACACAAGTATTCCATGCGCGTGTCAAAGAACTCAACCACGAGACTTGGCCTTTATTCCAGCACTTCGTTCGCCTCATCACAGATCCGTTCATTCGCATTCGCTATCTGCGACTTATCCCTCAAGCTGATGTATTAAAATTGTTGTCCGCAACAATTGACCGCAGCAATCGTGGACACCTGCAATGTGAAACACTGAACTTTAATTTCGAAGGCGATGTTCAGGAATCTTTCAGTTGTATAAAAGATCATGTGCGCTGTGCCACCTTTCACATAGCAGGCTCCCGTAGCAGTCCAGATCACGATAAACAATTGCTTGATTTCTTTGCCACTGGGTCTCATTGTACATCCGAAATTTTCGTCACTTATGATCACATTTCAAAAGCCGTTATCATTGATTTCGTGCAGGTAAATTATTTTGATACGACAATATATCAATATGATCAATAAATTGACTAATGAAAATTATTGATGACATTTCAAGCTCGGTTTTAAAATAATCGAATAGCCAAAAAATTACAATAAACTAGAGCGATTACATATGAAAGTCCGTTTTTGTATTCGGCGTTTACTCAGCAATATTCCGGTATTTTCTACTACGAACGTTTTCAGGAAACCAAATTCATTATTATTATTAGTAAATTATTATGTTTGTATGATTCCTTAGAGCCCTGGTGTGGATAAATTTATTTAGTTCTTTACTCTACTTAATTTAGTGGCACTACCGTACATCCGAAAATTTACATTTATATTTGAATATAATTTTAGAAGTTCATGGATCTCAAAAGCCGCGATGATAGCCAACTGGTTGAATCAATTCAAGGCCGTGTCTCAATACCAACTGCAAACGAATTGAAGACTAATTATGAGAAATTTTTCATAAAAGCAGAGGAATACGAATATGGTTGGGCTATTGCGCGTATCTTCGAATTCGCCAATGCCGATATCGCAAAGAAATTGCAGCTCACCATCTCATACAGTTGTCGTATAAATCAAGTCATACTGAAGATCATAAATTTGTAATGGATGTGTATTTGTGTTTGGAGCCTTATCCCGAGAAAAAAGAAACACTCCGTTTTCGAGCAAAAGTAACTACCTGACAAATACTTTCGCTCATTTTTATTACAGTTTCAGGTCTCTTTCGATAAAGTGGAGAAATTAAAATTTAAATCCTATCGGATTATTCATATATGAAAATAGAACCAAGTCACCAATAGCCACTTTTGATGGAAAAACGGAGTGGATTTCGCTTATTTCTCTTCGTTTGGAATTTAGTCCACGTATTTTTTGTTGAATAAAATGTTTCAAACTTACAAGGGAAGGAACGAACTGTTATTTTTTCGCGGTTGATGGCCACCGATTTCTTTGACCTCCTATCAACATATAATAAGGCTTTTCTTCGCCCAATTTGGGTTTTAACCAAAAAATACCCAATTGAATTGCCGCGCAATAGCTGACTTTTTGCCAGCTTGGGCGTAGGAAAAGTGCGCTGATCTTTTGAGCATCGGTCCATAATGAGTATAGAGATGGAAAAGACAAACTTACAAGGGAAGTACACGAAGTGTCATTTTTTTCCGGTTGATGGCCACCGATTTTTGTGCGGTTATACAGTACTGGCCAAGTTAGGAAGGTAGCCGGCTAACCGTTTTGGGGGCTCTCTTCTACACCCGGAAACGGGGTCGGATGTTCCCAAAAAACCTTGATACCCCTATGGTTCCTAAAATTCAACATTTTTTATTTTTGCCGGAAACGGTGTTTTTAAGGGTTTTAGGACTCACTGATCCCGAATCCTAAGGAATTTTCAGGATTCGTGACGATCTGTCAAATTTATGCCTTCAACCAATATTCAGAACACGTGAAAATTCCAACTCCTGGCTCACTACTAAACCCCTATATTTTTTGATTTAGACCAAAATCCACAATTTGCAATCGTACCCGATCCCAAACGCCAAAATTCTGCAATTTCTAATTTTTGCTGCAAAAGGGGTCAGGGGCACGTAGCCCTCTTGGGGTCTCAAATCGTTTGCCAGAGGTCAGATTCGGATTCACCATGTCCGAGAACAGCCTCCCCCAGAGCCACTAACCCGAGATCCAGCGGGCGATTATCGCCCGATGAATGGGGGTGTTCACCCCACTATTTCGTTCGAGCTCTAGATAGTGGGTGCGGATCGTGTACTACCCGGTTGGACTCATCAGTAGAGACCTGGTAGCTTATCGTCAAAACAGAATTATGGATTTCGAGAAAAAGAAAAGACCAAAAGTGTATTGGTTTGGCGGGAAAGTCTTTTCGGTTTTGTTTTATCTATTTTTTTTCTCACATAACGCAAGAGTGCTCGCGTCTCTTTACTCTTGTATTTTCGTGAAAATCAAGAGTAAAGAGACAAAAAAATTGAATCTCGAGAATCTTGAATGGAGAGGCGGCATGTAATATACCGATCGATAGCCAAGAGCCTTAGCTTTAATTTAACCCTCCGGACCCTGGTGCGCCCAACGATCCAGTTGACACAAAAAGTGCATAAGACTGCTAGGTAAACACAAAATTGCGCAGTGAACATTGCTCATCACAGGAACGAGATGCATAGCCGAGCGTTCACGTAGAATGTTGTAGTACTGAAAACAAATAAACTATAAAAATTGAGATAATGCGGATGTTTATATTGCTAGAAGTTCGTGGATCTAAAGACCTCCGAGGAAAGTCAGCTGGTTGAGGTCATTGAGGGCAATTTCCAAACCAGAGGCATAAAATTGTTGAATCGTAATTACGCTGAATTTAGCGTTAAAGAAGAGAGAGGTGCCTACGATAACATTGCTGAGCAAGTCTTTGAGCTCGTCAATAACAATATCGGAAAGAAAATGCAGCTTACTGTTGAATATCATGGTTATCTTCAATCAAGCTTTTCGATTAAAATTAACATTTTCTAATGGCTTTTATTATTTGTGTTTTGAATACATCTCTGAGATGAATAATGATTTTATGTTTTATCCGTGTATTGTTTGCCGAATAAAATGTTTTAAAAAAGTCAAATATACATTTTATATTCATATTCAAAATTGTGCGGGTATTGTATTACTAGCTTGGGTGGAGCAGCTACGCGGCTCTAATCTTCGGCGCCCTTTACCTCGGGCCTGCGGCCCTCGCTCGGCTACGCCCGCCCTCGCGAAGCTTCGCGCTACTCGGCTGGGCCCAGCCTTCTATTTAGTCTAAATTAGCCGCCACAGAAATTTTTGACAGACAGAAATAAGCACTTAAGTCTCACTTTTTGTCTAAATTTTGATATAAAACCTCATTCAAAATTCTGGATTTGTCTCTTTTTTGGGCCACCCTGTACAATCAATTTTTTAGCTCTTCTTGTAAAGAGTTCGCTTCGCGGCGTCAGGTCACGTGAAAAACATTCCATTCGGAAAATATTACTTACAATTATTACGTTACAAAAAGCAAGCAAAAGTCAAAATTTTCGACAGTCCCGAAAATGTCTTAAATAAAGAATATTCAATCTGAGGTATTTACGCAATATTCAATTCTGTAAAGAGACACAATTGTTGCCAAGAATCAGTAAAGTACGTTTCCAGTTACACAAAAATGTCTCCTATTTAACACAAATATATTTGTTTACCGAATGACGAGTGCGTGTTTGATAATTTTAGGTGCTACGATCATGTATGCTTTCGTTTAGTTGCAGCACAAAGTATAAAATTATGGTTTACCTCTCAAGGCAAAATTTTAGAACATTGAAATTTGAGCGTTTCAGAGCCTGGTTTCTGGGCCTAAGAGGTTTTCAGGTTTCGAGTAAGCTGATCACGTACAGATATTCGCAGATATCCGTTTATTTTATTTGGGCGCGCCAGTCACTAAAATGTTCTAACAAGGTTCTTTCCATGTCCAAGAAGTCACTTTTGTTTTTTAATTATTTAATTTTATATTAAATCAAAGCAAAAATATAATGGGAGCACAGACTAACAACATTAAATATACCATGAAACGATCCACAATATAAAAACATAAAATTCAAGTGTATCAAAATAAGATAGCGTTTCTAGAATTATTTCCATTGATACTCGGACTTATTGTTGTGGAAACGCGTCATATAGGGAAGTGCTGCTGGGTAAAAATCTTGCTCTTTCTAAATTGGACGAATTATTAAAGGGATATACAAATTATCATGTGATATTTAGGATACTGTACTTGTTTTATTTATTAGTTCACTGGCTTAAGTGAAATATTAACTACATTAGTACGATGTTCTAATGATATATTGGTTTGGCCGGAAATTCTTGTCGGTGTTTTTAAACGTTTATATATCAAACATTTATTCATCAATGTTCTTCATAATAATCACCATTATGATCTACAATGTGTGTCCATCTTATTGGTAAAAGGCGGATGCCTCTTCCCAGAAAATTTTTTTACGAGCAAAATACAAATCAAGGTGATTTTTGACATCGTCATCATTTTCAAAGTGTTTTTCTGCAATTTCGTTGGCCAAATCCCGGAACAACCAGTAGTCTGACGGGGCCAAGTCTGGGCTGTATGCAGGATGTGTCAACACTTCCCAGCTCAAGTCCTGAAGTGTTTGTTTGGTTAGTTTCGCAACATGGGGTCTAGCGTTGTCATGCTGAAGGATGACCTTTGGCTTTTCGGGACGCTTTTCCCTGATGGCTTGTGCAAGCCGGCGAAGCTGAGCACTGTACGTAGCAGCTGTGAGTCTCTCCTTTCTGCCCAACAGTTCATAATGGATCATGCCTTCCATATCCCACCAGACGGAGAGCATTAACTTTTTCCCATAGCGATCTGGCTTTGGATCAGGTTTTGCCTTTTCTCCTGGGCCCACCCATTGCCTTTTGCGGCGAAAGTTGGCGTGAAATATCCACTTCTCCTCCCCTGTTACTAGGCGGGGTAAAAAGGACTTACGATGGTAACGGGACAATAAATTGGCGGAAATGGACATTCGCTGCCATTTGTCGGCATCGTTCAGGTGGTGCGGTATCCAAGCACCATACTTTTTCTTATAGCCAAGAGCTTTCAAATGGTCTTCTACTGTAGAATGACTGGTCCCAAGCTGCTCTGCAAAATCGCGTGTTGATTGCCGGTTGTCTTCTGCTAATAATGCCAAAAGTGCTGGTTCATTTAGCTCGGAGGGTCTTCCAGAGTGTGGTTCATCTTCTAGGTCAATACTTCCTTGTTTAAAACGAGGAAACCATCTCTCGCAGGTTCGGGTGGATATAGAGTCTTCGCCGTACACTGCGTTAATATTTTTAGCTGTTTGGGCCGCACTGGTGCCTTTGGAATATTCATAAAAAATTACATGCCGGAGGTGGTTATGAGGGAGATTGTTTTGAGAATTAATAATTTTAAGGAAAGAAAATAATAAAAGGCTTGCTTTCCACATTTTCCAATAAAGGACTCTCTTGTGACTTAAATAGTATAAACACTTCCCAAGAAATTATTGATCACTGATAAGAATGGCCGACATAAAAAACACCGACAGGAATTTCCGGCCAAACCAATAGCACCGGGAAGGCCCAAATTCCTTCAAAACAAAATTTTGAAAAATTTCGTACCCCGGGGGTACCCCGATAATTTTTTTGACCCCGGATTCGGATTCAGCACCCCCAAAAAACCCCCGGGTGCAAAAAATTAGCTTCGGAAACGCTCAGAAATCAAAAATCCATTTTAGCCGGTTAGAGAAAAGAGAAATAGTGTGTAAAACTTTGATGAGTCATAACTTTCCATACAGGACCGAGTGGGAAAAAATTTTTGCGGATTCGGTCTTAGCTCATCCAGGGGAGCATTTTGAGCTATCACACACCCCTGTATCGGTGGGGGTGAATTTGTCGGACGGTACACAATTACAATACTATAAAAGATATAGCGCTCTCGCCTGAAGATTACAGCGAGTGGGTCATTCGCAACAATTATTCGAAAAACGTTTCGCTTGAGTACGAAGTTGTCGGGAAGAAAAGTGCACAATATAGGAAGGATTATGTACTTAGTGCGGATTATAAAGGTAAGTTTCGTATTCTATATAACAACTTTAAGTTTCATATTCTGTACCGCAGCAAAAAAAAACAGACACCGACAATTGTTTCGTGAATGACTAATCAATTTATTTTCATTTTAGATTCAAACCAATGTTCAAACAATATAAAGACCGCATTCTTTGCTCGCGCACAACTCAACCATGACAATTGGCCTTTATTCCAACACTTTGTTCGCCTACTCACCGATCCGTTCATTTACATCAATTATTTGAAATTGACTCCTGGAATTGGCGTCTCCTTCGTAAAATTATTGACTGAAGCAATGAATCCAGATTATAACCGCCTGCAATGCGGCTTACTGGTACTTTCGTCTTCGAATAGAGCCAATCTCCTTGGGAAGCTCATCAGTTGGATAAAAAACCATGTGCACTGTAACGAATTTCGAATTTACCAAGACATCGGTTCAAGTTACAATGAAGTGTTCCTTGATTTCTTTATGAATGGATCGAATTGCACATCCGCTATAGTGATCTACAATTGTGCTCTTTCTAATGCTATTGTCGCTTTATTACAGGTATATTTTATATGGTTAAATCTATTCTTTTTTGTTTTAAAAATTAAATTTTGAATTTTGCCTGCAATGACATCCCGTTATTTCTCATATTTAATTGCTTAATTATTAATTTATAATTTTCATCCTACGTAAAAGCTTTTCATATGCTTAGCTTTTCAAAGATTAACTTTTCATTAAAATTTAGTTCTTCTCCGAAGCAACTTCATTAGCTAAAATATATTTTGACATAGGACATCCACTGCCGTCAATCTTTTTTATGGCTCCTGTTAGAACACATGTTATTTGTATTTTGTGTTAAAATGTTAGATAATTGGAGCCAGGAAATACGAGCTCCTCAGTGTTTAACAGTAGGACCATACAAAATTGCTGAAAATAGGCAAAATATGTTGTTGAAAAAATACGACTAAATCCGAAAAAATGGTGGGTTAGCGCAAATCCAACATTTGTGCCAAAACCTCATTTATATTTTGTTCATATTTTTAGAAATTCATGGATCTCAAAGACAGCGATGAATATCAATTGGTTGAGTCTATTCGGTGCTATAGTTCGGATCAAGCTATAGAATCGTTGATGCGCAATTATGCCAAATTTATCGTTAAAGAAGGAAAAGGCGAAGCTCGTACTACGCTAGTATTTGAGCTCATCAACAACGATATTGGAAAGAAATTGCAAGTTTCTGCAAAGAACATTTATTGTAAATCCGATTTTTTGCTGGAGATTAAAAACGTGTAATGCCACGTCTATGTTTTGTATTATCCGTATACTGTTAGTTGAATAAAATATTAGCAAAGCCAAGTACGCACTTTCATGGAATACGTGACGTTCCGGTGGGAGGACGTCCGTATTCCAGTTCACGAACTCAAGTTCATGAATATGGAGTGCAAAGTGTCGTTCTACCGTATTTTCACACAGTTTACAAGCATATTTATATCGCCAGTTACACTGTTTATAATTTCACACAAATATCTGATCCAATGTGTTACACATTTTAATTAATGAAAAGTGCGTATTCTCATATGCTATTATTTGAGCTCATTAATAACGATATCGGAAAGAATTGTAGATTTTTACAGAGAACATGTGTAAGGCCATGTCTATATTTGTATTTGGAATACAATTTAGAGAAAAATTAGGAACACTCCGTTTTCAAGCAACAATGGCAACTCACTGAAGGCTATCAGTAACTTTTTTCTAATTCGGCAGAATTCCCTAAGTAAAAATGTGTGGAACGAAATATTGAGCACTGTTGAATGGGGGACAATGTATCAAAATTTTCAGAAATAAAAAGTGATAACACTTTCCGCAAGTAACCAAATGTTGCTTGAAACCGTGCTGGGCTTCATTTGTCTCTATGCTCCCGTATATTGAATTTCACGTGCTTCATTTTCTTTCAAGCACTATCCGTATACCGTTTGTTTAATAAAATGTTTTAGCAAAGCTAAGTAAGCACTTTCTTGTAGTACATGGAGTACTTTATTATTAGATATAGAGTAAATTTCTTTAGCTTCTTTTCTAAGCTATGATTAACCATTGTTGTGTCTGCCGGTGCCCCGCTTTTTTTGGCTTTAACAAAGAAATAGCACGCAGTGTAGAAGAGACCAAATCAGAGCACAGAGTTTCTGGCTTCGGCAGTGAATGTTAGCAAAGCCAAGTAAGCACTTTCATGGAGTACGGGACGTTCCGCTGGTAGGACGTCCGTGTTCCAGTTTACGAACTCAAGTTCATTAATAGATCCGTAAAATAGACTCCATTGCATGAAACTGTATTTTGTGCGTGGTTATGCCACCGCTATAATTTATGTGTTTAAGGACTTAGATTTTTATTTATAAGATCCATATCTTCTCAGTTTCTCCTTCCTTTGCATTGGGATTTCCCCAAAAAATTTGGCGCGCTGCCATGACAGATGGTCTAGAAAGGGACTTTAGAAAATTTCTAAAAAATCAGTTAAAAATCCAAAAATTCTAATTTTTGATGAAACATTTTTAGCGGTTTAAATTTCAAAAAATTAAGTCAAAAATCCAAAAATTTTGCGCAAATTTTTCTTGGACTTTCCTTGGAGACTTGAGTACTTATATGTTGATCTTCGTCAAAAACTACTCTAGGCAAAAATGCTTCTGATTCACGATTCTAGAGGCCTATGGAATGGACTGTCTGATAAAATTCTGAAATGCAAAGTAATCGCATTTGAAAGCAAAATATGGCTGCTTGTTTCATTCTAATTTCATTTAGTTCAAATTTATTTTTATTTTCTGGTCATATTTTATATTTATCTTTTACAATTTTGTTTTGTGTTCAACACGTCTAATGAGTAGTGCTCCGCGAATAGGCCACAAAGAGAACTTGACTACGATTTCACGACTGCTGTCTACTCTACAGCAGCGTGTGTGCCTGGCCAGATACATCGAAAACAGCGAACGTATATGCGACCAAGCCCTTAACAGATCTGCTTTTGAGACACTCTTTAACTTTTAGTGGTAATTATGAGACATCGGTTATTATTATCATTTTACCGCTTATGAGACACTCCATACTCATGTAAGATGGGCCGTCTCTATTTCTGTTGTCTAGTAATTTGAGTTCAGAAATGCTAAGTAATTACATTTTGAAAGAAAATATGGCTGCTTGATTCAATCTAATTTCATTTTGTTCAAATTTATTTAAGTCTTTTGCATATCATATTTTATACGTCCTTTACACAAATTTCGTAATAAGCTTTGTTGAATACGGCTAATAGATAGTGCGCTAATGGGATGCAAAGAGAATTTCACCACCACGACCGCTCTCTACATATCACATTATAAGAGAAATGTGGCAGCTTGCTTCAGTCTGGTTTCATTTGGTCCAAATTTATTTAATTCGTTTGCATGTCGTATTTA
Source organism: Ditylenchus destructor (assembly GCA_022814885.1). NCBI lineage: Eukaryota > Metazoa > Nematoda > Chromadorea > Rhabditida > Anguinidae > Ditylenchus > Ditylenchus destructor. The sequence goes on from JAKKPZ010000391.1 coordinate 39,365, forward strand.
ATATGGCCCTTACACTAATTTCGTAATGAGCTTTGTGTTGAACAATAATGGGTAGTGCTCCGTGAATAGGTGAAAGAGATCTTCACCACCACGACCGCTCTCTACTTACACAACAGCTTTGCTGTGTGCTGTCTACGGCTGCTGGCCTGGCCAGACACATCGAATGCAGCGAACGTATGTGCGACCGAGCCATTAACAGCTCTGCTTCTGAGACTCCCCATACCCATTTGAGAAGGGTATGGAGTCTATTTTTGAGATGGGCCGTCTCTATTTCTGTTTAGTGGTAATCACATTTCAATCGTCGAATACGCGTTATATTTTTACACAACCGGCTAAGCACATACTAAATTCGGCCGGCCAGCCGACTGTTGTTTGTGCTTAGTCGTCTGTGTAAGAGAAAAATCTTTGGCGTCAGAGACAAGACTTCATAAACCTCATTTAAATTTTTGGACGAATTCAAACGTGTAACGATTCGCCAAGATTGGATTCCCAGCCTGTTCATTTGCTGGGTAGAGGTTTAAACTTTAATAATTTATAATCGGATCCCTCTAAGTTGATAGGTGTCGTTCCCCCCCCCCCCCCCCCAGCAGATTAGGTACCTAGCCCCGCTCGGATTTGGGCGTGTGATACGTCAATCGCTTCGTCTCGACGAGAGAAGACGATTGGTACCATTTTCAGCCCCCAGACGACCCCCTGTGGCCCCCTACGGCCCCCTTTACCCCCCGGGGGCCAGAAAATGCAACTTTTCACGCCCCGCTCGGATTTGGGCGTGTGATACGTCAATCGCTTCGTCTCGACGAGAGAAGACGATTGGTACCATTTTCAGCCCCCAGACGACCCCCTGTGGCCCCCCGCTCCCCCTTCCCCCCCCCCCGTGGATGATCATGGGCGCCGCCATGCGGCGTAGCCGCTGGGTGGTCCTATGGAATCAATAATCTAATTTATAATCAATAATAATGTATTTAGACATTCCAACTACTGAAGCAAAGGAAATGCGCAGATCCGCTCGACTGGGTGAAAAGCAAATTTCTTCCGAGAATGAAGCTGAGAGGGAGCCTAAAGCAAAGAAAAGTAGACCGGTCGATAGGTGATTTTTAATTTCCGCGTGCGCGAACCTGGATATTTTTAATTCCGCAGAGCTTTTTTCCTGCTATTGCTTCCTGCGCGGAATTTTTTGCTAGAATCTGAAGAATACATCTAGAATTCGCATATGGAACTTTTAAAATTGGTTCGGAAAAAGTTTTTTCGACGTTTTGCACGTGGATCATTTATTAGTTAAATGAAGGTATAAAAAATTGTTTCTAAAACCCGGAAATTTTTGTGTAATAAAGAAAATGTTTAAAGGAAAAATAAAGGTACCTACTGTGAATCCTCTAATTAGTCCTCAGGCGGACTTATTGCTTCGTAGGGGTTTTCAAAAAAAATTTCAAATTTAAAACTCAATTTTCTCCGATGTTTTCAATTACCAATTTGGCATTGGGATTATTCTTACGTAACTCGACGAGATCTACACGAATATGCACTTAGTTTTGGTCGGGCGAGACCGGAAGTACGTTTGGCATTTGTTGGAGAGGGAGGACAAATTAGAGGATTTACGGTAGTTGGTCATTAAAAATTTTGTTTTAAATTTTTTGACTTCTAAAATGAGGTAAAACTGTATTTACCACAACGTTGACTTTGTGGAGTTTTATTGTGTGAACCTTTCCTTGGATCTCAATTTTAAATAATGTTTTCCAAATTGAACAAATAAATTATTATATTTCAGAATTCCAAACATCGCTGCAATGGATAACGGAACGATGCTGGAGGCGTTTAAATTTTTGAACTATTACCAGTTGGCAACGAATAGTCTCGTCTCGAAGAGATATTGGAATGTGATTCGCACTCACAGACACAGATTGGCACTTCTAGATGTCGGCGAGATTAGCATGGTGAGAATTTAATATTGTCTATTATCAACTTAACCCTTCATTGCCGAGTGTATCCGATCGGATACGTTTTTGATTTGCTAAAGACTTCACAGAAAGAAAGAAACGAATGAGTGTTCATTATTCATACAAAGAGTGTGTCTGTAAATATATCACATAGAAAAGAGAAATAAACAATGACAGCCATCATGATTATGATAAAGACAGCTCACCAAAAGGAAAGCTAATGGTAATGCAGACATTCTGCCTTTTATCTATGGCTCCGGCAATGAAGGGTTAATCTAAACAACTAGTGACGCCGGCGTGAAAATGTACAAAGTGCAAAATTGACGCATTTTTGGGAAAAGCAAAATCCAACCCGCCGCGTCGCGTTGTGGGCTAACATTTACA
>JAKKPZ010000392.1:0-41522 GCA_022814885.1 Ditylenchus destructor
AAGATTAAGAGTCAAGTCAATGCTAAAGAATTTATTATAAATTTGATTAACAGCGGGAAGTTTAAGCGAGCGCCTCTCTTGATGCACATTCAATTTATGCCTAATATGTCCTTTATAACCCATTTTTTGAGCTATGTTGAGTGTTGTAATAAATTAATACTATATTTGGTTTTTTGAAATATGCATAAAGCATTTCAATTAATTTAAAATATCTATTATAAAATAAACTATAAAGATAATCTGTATAATCTGAACAGAACACGGTTTCTAAATGATAAACAAACTAAACAATTTACACGGGCGATCAGCAACGTAAAAATGGAACAAATATTAACATAAGCAGCTATCCATGAATTAATCTATGAAGTACTTAAATAGTATGTGAGGAAGAAAGGATGCAAAAGAGATTATTAGAAATTATGAACATGCTATACTAATTTTATATGTTTCCGTTAACACAAAACATCGATTTCGGGAATTTCATCATGAAATTTGTTTATATTTTTAATTTTTACAATTTTATTACATACATACATTGTGATTTTGTTCTACTTACATTAAAGTATTGCAAGTAGTGAAGAAACAAAGAAAGAGAAATGGAGAGAAAATATACTGATCACAGCTTCATGAAAGATTTTCTTGTTAATTAACTAATGAACATGATTGCAGGGCACTATTTCATGAAAGATTTAGATACAAAATGTTACAATGTATTTATTTTTTTGCAGTTAACAATTGAACTAATATTTTATCATAAAATAATTATTACCATGTTTATATGTACTACACTTGCTTGAAACTATAAAATTAAACTCAGTAATTGGTGGGAAAATTTATTGTTAATAGTCAATTTTGAGAGAAAATATTATGGACTATAATCAATATATGACGGGATGATTTTGCAACTTCCGTGATAGATCTTTATCATGGCCAAAGTGCAATATTTATTTTTATGTGGCAAATTTGTAACTGCAGTTGTCTATATGTGGGTAATTGCATAAAAAGCAATGCATAAAAAGAGAAACGACTCGTTATTATAATAACAACTCATTATTATAAATTCTATTCTGAATTAGAAAAGGAGTTTATTATTTAGACTAACATTATACTATTTAAACAACTATGGGATATAAATATTATATAGAAAAGAGAAACGAAATTTACGTGAACTTTACCTGTTCTACGGTAAAAATCTTGCGGTACAAATATCCGAATTCTCTATTTTAAGGCCTAATTTAACCTTTTATTTTTCCATCAATAATTTTTTACTGACGGACGTTGTTGTTAACCAAGGTCATAACTGAACAATATGCAGAGAAGATGAACAATTAATGATTTTAAACATACCTCTAACGGTATAAAAAAATAAAAACGCATCATTGTTTACATGTGCAAAAGTAAAACCTCTCATGTTTATTCTAATTATAAAACTATGAATGCATTTGACATTTTAGAGCGGTCCAATTTTAAGAAATTTTTAATTTATTTTAAATTCCATTCTTTGTTAAGGCCTAATTTAACCTTTTATTTTGCCATCAACTCCTTAACTATTTTTAAGGATGGTTAAGCTATCATAAACGGTATCCGTTTATATTAATTATTATTACTCATCAATTTGTGAAACCATGTAAAACATGGCACAATTTCATCGTGCGTCAATTTAGAGGCATGCTAAAAAGTATGTCGGATTTGTTAATTATACATCAGTTTTCAATGGGTTTTATAGACAACTTAGCAAAGGAACGTAGATTATACTTATTTTACAGTAATTAAATATCGGTATAAATTGTAGATCACTTTCACTCTCACCTAATCGTTACTCTAAAACTGAATAGTGCAGGGCATTATGCCAAGTTTTATGACAATTAATTATGGCTAAAGCACACAATTATTGAGACTGTTACGAGTGTATGAACATTATGTAGTAACATATTTCAACAATAGTAATGTAATGACGGCGAGACATTGCCTCATGTAATTTTCTGATTATATTGTTCTTGCGCTGTTTACGAGCAATGTTGCTATCTGGAATAACCGAAGTCATATTAGAAAGTGTGTAAGAGCTATGGTTCATATCTGAAAGTATGGGACGGCTTGTTCGTGGGAAATAACCGGGCAGACACAGACATTCTCTGCGCTCTAACATGTTGCGTTGTCTTTTCGTGTCCCACACACTATAACTCTTTTGACCCCTGCACATCTTATAAGTATTAAACCGATAAATGGGTAATTAAACCGATTTGAATTGCCGCACTTTTTAATTGACTAAAATATGGGCTGGCGTACAACAAGTCGTCCCACACTTTTCAGATATGAACCATATACCGTATTCCCTGTAATTGCTACCCCCCCTGAAATTATTACCCCCCCTCTAATTATTACCCCCCCTGGAGCTCGAACGATTTATTATTACCCCCTCTAATTATTACCCCCCCCTGTAATTATTACCCCCCCCCAAAATGTGCCAAAAATAAGCCAAATTTTCTATTTTTGTTGTGTTTTTAGCTATGATTTCGTATTTCAAACTTAAATAGACAAAATATAGACAGTTTAGTCTATTTTTTACTGCTTTTAGCTTAAATTTATATTATATTTTTTTTGCAAAATTTTCCTAAATGTGGCCAAAAATTGGCCAAATTTTGAGAATGACGATGGAAACAACCGTTATTTCTTTTCTTGTTTTTATTATTTATTTAGACATTTCAGTACTATTTTGTACTATTTTTTAGATAAATGCATATTATTGCCACATTTTTTGCGAAATTGTGGTTAAAAGTTGCAGAATATTGCAAAAAAGTAGCAAAATTTTAGGAAGTTTTGCTTTTTAGTGTTAACTTCAACTAAAGGTAAAACTTGTGAAAATTCCTTTACAACATTTTAAGTTACGTTTCAGAAATTTAGCTAAAAAGGTAAATTTTGACGATAAATTTTTGAAATATTCAACCCCAGAACACTGAAAATTTTCAGTTTTTCGTAAAAAATTCTCAAAATTTTCGCCACGCCTCCGGCGCGGCGACATTGAAATATTATTACCCCTCCTGTAATTATTACCCCCCTCTAATTATTACCCCCCTGGAGCTCGTTTGAAAAATTATTACCCCGGGGTAGTAATTACAGGGAATACGGTAAGCCATGATAGAGTTACGTTATCTCAATATTTCTAAATATTACTTAGATTATTTATTGCAATGAATACAGAAATGTAATCCTGTAATTCGCAATTCTGACAGCTAGTAATCCAGAACGTTAATATATCATAATTACATGATTTAAATAAATTATCGGTTAATTCTTTTATCATAGCCAAAAACTTACAGTCAAGGATCCAAGATCAACCGTCCGGAACTTGATTCTTAATTATCGCGCATTACGGCTATGCTAATAGCAAATCCCAAATTTTTAAAGTTATTCCAGAAATCGAGGGATTTCTAGGAAGATAGACCACACATCGAGTCCCTCTAAGGCGCACTGTGTCCGTGTGTTACGATAGTGATTTTCCCACTTTTCGAGGCTCCCGGACCCCAAACTCCAGAACCCCCGCCCAAAAAAAACCATGATTTTAGGGAGGGGTTGTCAATGTCAGAATTGGGGTGGTCCCGCCACGAAAACCGAGAAAACGTCATTTTTTCAGTTTTTTTGGGGGCGGGGTTTCTACAAAGGAAACTTTCGCTGCGCAGCTCGGTTCCGGCGTGTGATACGATTATCATTTAATGCGAAGTTTTGTCATGAATTTATTTTTGAAGCTGGCTAGAATTTCCTTCTGATGCTAATTATTATTGGTTGCTTATACATATTTCGCACCGGCGAATTTTATATATCGTAGCTGGTTTTTGTACGGAAATTTTAAAAATGCCGAGCTCATGTTATGCATGAATTTATTATTACTATTTACTTATTTAATATCCTATTTAATTATTTACTATTTCTTCAGGAATTTTCTAATCAGATTGTAGGCAAATCAGATAAATGCCGAGCTCATGTTAGAGTGCGTGTTTATGATGGACTAAGTAGTACCTGTTCGTAAACGAAAAACTATCGTATAATCTTAGAGAATTTTCTCCGCGCTATGGTATTTGGTTTTTCTATGGCAGATATTTGAGAGATAAAAGAAATAGATAAAAGAAACATGAAATGAGTACAAAAAAGGTTAAACTCTTTGCCCAATTTGCAGCAATTTAAAAAGATATTCCATAGGACCACCCAGCGGCTTCGCCGCATGGCGGCGCCCTTTGGTCTTTCACCTGGCCTTCCACCTGGCCATAACTTTCGTTCCCCGCCCGTGTCCAGGCCGATTGATACGTCAATCGTCTTCTCTCATCGAGAGCTACAAAATGACGTATCACTCGCCCGGAACCGAGCGAACCGGAGAAAGTTGCAATTTTCCAAAATGTTGCATTTTCGGGATTCCACCTGGCCATAACTTTCGTTCCCCGCCCGTGTCCAGGCCGATTGATACGTCAATCGTCTTCTCTCATCGAGAGCTACAAAATGACGTATCACTCGTCCGGAACCGAGCGAACCGGAGAAAGTTGCCCTTTTACGTGACACACGTGACACACGGATGTCACGTTTTCACGTATGTCAACCCCAAATCTGACATTGATAACCCCCCTAAAATCATGGGTTTTTGGGTGGTACTCGCGAGTTTGGGGTCCGGGACCCCCAAAAAGTGGGTTATTCTATTGCGGGCGGAAGTACAGACACCTATCAACTTAGAGGGACCCGATAGATATACTTCACACAAGAAAGCATGGTTTATTTTAACCAAACCTGTAATAGTATATTGTATATATGATGTGATTTGTTCAAATGCCCCAAGAAAAGACCATGAATTTTTGTATTCGTGTAAATAATCTAATAACACACAACATCATATAATATTTTAATTATTTATTATTGGCTACTGAACTATTACACCATTACATCCTTCAGTCCGATCCATTAATTTTTATATCAGATGAATGAATTATGGTTACCAATAACTGAAGGAGGAATTTAAGATCATGAGGTAGAATGATTGCAATTTTTCTTCTCGTAAATTTTGTCGGAAGTAAAAATTTTACGCTGCACGTTGTGCTTATTTTTACATTACTGGTAACTGAATTTTTATCTACGTTTTATCCAATTATGTCTTGAAAGTAAAGTTGTTGAAAATTGTATCGTATATCCATTCACTCAAGCATAAAAATCAGCAGTTTAATTATTTATTTTACAATGACTTGGATACATATGGACCTCCTAGAATTGTAAACATAATTTCAATTGGGTTTCGAAATTTATTTACTGATTTTGCAAATCAGTAAAAGTTACCTGAAAACTAATGTTTCATCTTAAGAATTTTATGAGCAATTAATTACGAAGATAGATTTTATTTATTTTATTGTCGTCAAAACCCAACGTCAGTGGATAATGACTTTACGAAAAAATATGTATTAACAATGAAAACAATGTACAACTCCAACTCATATGAAGTTATTATGTTTGTATTTATTTGCAGAAAATTATTGACATCTAAAACCGAATAATCCGGAAATATAATCTGGACAAAACAATTATGTGACAGTGAGAGAACACTGTATCATTCTGAATTTATATTTTGTTGACTGTCAACGTATATGAGTCATCTCAGGATATAATAATCAGATAATATAATCAGATAATAATAGTAGTTTGGGTGTCTATATAGTCGAGTACCGCTTATTAATATGTGTTTGGGGTACGGTGGAATTCAAAAAACCATGTGGATTATATATTTATGACTATGAAAGGAGATTTTACATTTAATTATGGAATCGCAGATTTCGACAGGCCCGTTTCATGGGAATTTAAAATTTGTGGTGTGAATGTTAAGCAATTCCGCTACATTAAACTGTACTATTTCTTGTAACAAGACTTTACGTCACAAATTAATGAAATTGTAGTTCTTGGAAACATGAAGAACTTTGGCTTCATAAAAACAAGTGTATTTAAAACAATTTGCTATATTTTTCAATTATTACACTTATGAACTGTTGTTGATTATTTCGAATTCTCTCATATTTCAAGCTCAATTATTAGAGTACTCAGATAATAAGCACTTCATTAGTCAAAAATTTGAACTACATTTTTATGATTTTATTCATTTCCGGAAAAATTATTGACATCTGAAGCATAAGAAACATAAACCTAAGCATAAATTACACAAGTAATGAAACATGAGCTGCGGCATGTGAATCGTAAATATATGATTGCGAGTATTGTATAGGTTCGCTATACAACAAGATTTTGGACATTTTTATTGACAACAAAAAGTTTGAGATGTAGATTTAGCAAGTTTTTATACAAGACTTTACGTCACAAATTAATGAAATTGTAGTTCTTGGAAACATGAAGAACTTTGGCTTCATAAAAACAAGTGTATTTAAAACAATTTGCTATATTTTTCAATTATTACACTTATGAACTGTTGTTGATTATTTCGAATTCTCTCATATTTCAAGCTCAATTATTAGAGTACTCAGATAATAAGCACTTCATTAGTCAAAAATTTGAACTACATTTTTATGATTTTATTCATTTCCGGAAAAATTATTGACATCTGAAGCATAAGAAACATAAACCTAAGCATAAATTACACAAGTAATGAAACATGAGCTGCGGCATGTGAATCGTAAATATATGATTGCGAGTATTGTATAGGTTCGCTATACAACAAGATTTTGGACATTTTTATTGACAACAAAAAGTTTGAGATGTAGATTTAGCAAGTTTTTATACTTGTCTACATTGCAAATCATTTCACTCTCAAGATGGGGAAGATTGACTGATGCCGATCGATTCACTGATGTAAATTAGAGATATTTGATTGTGAAACTTAATTATACAGTAACAATTTTTATGCGTTCTATATCTAAATGGAGATTATTAGAGCTTTTATATAAAATTTTATATACAACTTAATAATTAAAAACAAAGACTTTCTAACATTTTACCTTGCATATTTACTATCTTTTATATTTGAAAGGTCAGAAGAAAAAAGGCCGAAATAAGATAGCTCTGCATGTGTTTTTTATGTATATTTGTAATAATTGTAAATAAACATTCGTATCAGTTATAAATTTAAAGTGCAACGATATAAGTGGGTTATACAATACTGAAGTTATTACTTAAATAACTTGCTCGTTATTTATACCGCACTTTAAGCATGATATAATATAATTATATCTAATATATCAGATTCAACTAAATTCTTTCGACATAACACTAATTGTCGAAAGAATTTGTGTTAATCGTGGAGACAAGTTCAAATTCCACACCACAACGGACACTTACCAAATTAGATTCCACTCCTTTTTTCTATATTTATATACGTATATTTATCCAACACAAGTCGTTGAAACTACTGACCTTTTATGCCTCCAGGATAAAAAGTGCATACAATGTCAATACCATTATTATATTAATCATGTTTTATTTTGTAAGTATTTCAATTTTCGGATAAAATAGCACTATTCAGTTAAACTTTAACTGCAGTTAGCAACTTAAACTTTATGCAATGAATTATTCTAACAAGATACATCGCTGAAATTACACCTATAGGTTTTTTTTGATGCGCTGAATCCGAATTTGGCGTCATTTTCGACCAACATTTTTTTGTGTTCTAACAGTTGTTATCATTATATATATATATATATTCATTATGGTTTAATCGTCGATCACTATACGACGAATAATACTTCGACAGATAGGAACACATGATGTATTGTAATAAATATAACAAAGCAATGATACATATGATAAAATGCGCTCCAAAGTATAAAAATTGGCGCAAAACTGGTGTGAGGCTATCTTACAAAGTTTAAATATAACTATTAGTTATATCTAAGCAATCCAAAATGTAATGATAATAAAATATAATAAAATAAAGTAATACACGAGCGCTAGGCCTCTGGTAACATGGCATGTAACTTTGTAGTAATGGTAAACGTGTTAGTTCGACATTTACTATACCGTCTCTCGCACTCTTTATCTGTCTGTCCATTCCATACGCAGTTCGATCAAAGAGAAAACATTTATTTTATAAACACGTTTTGTAATGAATGTATGAACAAAATGCGCAGAATCGTAGCGACAGAATAGTGTTCGAGCAATTAAACAAAATGTGAGGTGTCAATTTTTTACTAAGCATAATTTTTTATGTTTCGTGGTTTTTTAATTACCAAATTTTTTATAATTATGCACATTCAAACACATTCAAAGTACTTTGAATTTACTTTTGAATCTTCATTCATTCAAATGATTGAAAATGTTCGAGCAATTAACCAAAATGTGTGGGGTATAAAATTTTGACTAGTCGTAATTTTTTAATGTGCCAATCAATTCACTGGTTAGCGAAATTTTTTGATAGCCATGCGTTTTAGAGGCAATGAATTCCATTATCCGAAAGGAATATTCTTTGCACATATTCCTTTCCTTTATTACTTGCTCCGTAAATTAGATTGTGGAAAACCTGTCGTATTAATACATCTATATGAAGCTAAAAAGAACAGATATTTTCTTTAGCAGAATCGTTTTCTTGGTAAAATCTCATATATCGTCATATAGGTTTAAACTGAAGAAAGATTCTCGATCCATACGTTTTTCGCATTGAAGAATGGATTCCAAAAATTTTAAGACTAAAACCTATAAGTTCAAGGATTGTTCAAAATTTTTTGAAGTGTAGGAAGTTTATCTCGTAAAAGGCTTAAATAAGTCATTTTAACCCCGGCTTTACTTTATATAAACTGTCGCGCTGGACTATTTCTACGTCGCCCGTGTGATCTCAGTGAGTAAGGAAAACAGAGAAAGAGAGAGAAGTGTAAAAGAGAAAATTCAAGAAGGAAGGAGAAAAAGAAACATTGTGTCTAACGCACCTCTGCTTGGAATGTTGCGGGAAAGAGGACTGATATTTTCCTCATATTGTCTCTCTGCCGCACTCTCGATTCTTTTCAAAGTGCGTCCAGAGAGCGACAACAGACGGCAGTCTGGTGCGTTCGTCCTTGCAATTTATTCCCTGTTCTCTTTTCGTTCCAAATTTCTCAATGACCGACGCGGCGAACGTTTTTCCCGGGTTTAGGCCAGCGGTTATTTGTATTGATCGATTATTTTGGTACAATTTTTGTTCAAATCTTGCTAGATCAGAATAATGACCGATATCAAAAGGTGGTGACCTGAACTGTGCTATGGTTTTTGACATTATTCAAATCTCAAAGTTATTGTTGGCAGAGTAATATTAATAATAGAATAATAATTTACTGGAATGGCTGAAATTACCAGGCTCGATTTGGTTTTAAATTACGAACTGTTTGCATTTTAAATTACAAACTGCTATTAATCAATTTATCATTCGTATCAACACAAAGACTTTTGCGTAAACTATTAGTAAATTATGAATAGTTAATATAGTATAAGTATATAATTAGAATGAATAGTTTGTGGGGCACACAAACAGTTAAAGAGACGGTGCAAGAAATTTGCCTAGTTTTTTTGTAACTTGTTTAATACTTGCAATACTGAATAGTGAACTATTTAGTGTCTCACAAAATATTAATTTATAATATAATAATTTATAATAATATATCTCTCTCTTAAAGTTTTAAGCTTCTAACCAGTAAATAAATCTAATCTCAATTTATTATTATGAACTCAATGCCGTCTTAATTGCCTCAAGTTTGTGCCTGTCGTATCAGATAACTTATGTTTAATCTTCTGCCTCTCGCTAGAGCTAAAATTACAAGACGCTGTGTTCTCAATTTTTCGGGAGAAAAATTTTTGAATAAGCGGACATGTGATGTGTTCTAAAGCTTAACTATTCCCATTTTCCTCAATAATTGTGATTTGAAATATTAGTCCTGGCGGCAATTATGCTATTATGAGGCGTGGCCTATAGTCTGGCTTGACAGCCAGACTGGTCCTTTCCCACATACAAGCTAATGAGCCGCCTCCAGAGTCTGCCTATAAAAGCGCCTGATCGAGCTTGATTCACTCATCGCATTCATTCCTACTCTCAATTTGCATTCTCATTGCTCTCAAATCAAACTCAATCAAGTGTCATTTATCAAGTACAGAAGCTGGAATAAAAGGCTTAAATAAACTCAGGTCTGAAACGCACGAAAATACATAACAATCTTGTAAAAGGCTTAAACAAGCCATTTTATCCCCAGATTGACCTTTCATAAGCCGTCGCACTTGGCTATTTCTACGTCGCCACTGTGATCTCAGCTAGTAAAGAAAACATTCAAGTGAGAAAAGAGAAAAAGAAACATTGTGTCTAACACACCTCTGCTTGGAATGTTGCGGTAAAGAGAACGCACTCTCGTTTCTATTCAAAGTGCGTCCAGAGGGTGACAAGAGAAAAACGGCAGACTGGTGCGTTCGTCCTTGCAATTTATTACCTGTTCTCTTTTCATTCCAAATTTCTAAATAGCCGACGCGGCGAACGTTTTTCCCGGGTTTAGGCCAGCGGTTTTTTGTATTGATCGATTATTTTGCTCCGATTTTTGTTCCAATTTTGTTTGATCAGAATAATGACCGTTATGAAAAATTGTTGCCCTTAAGTGCAGTAGAGTTTTTGAGGTATTCAAGTTCACAAGGTACTGATGCTGTTCCTCCCCCCGTCCGACGGGGGGAGGAACAGCACTTTTTCTAAGGCATTTTTGTGCTGTTCACCCCCCGCCCCCCGTCTCAGAAGCTTTCAAAAAAATCAATAGAAGGGACCCTATGGTTTGAAAAATCGTTTTCTGAAAAATTTGTCAAAAAATCAATAGGGTCCCCCCTATTGATTTTTTGAAAGCTTCTGAGACGGGGGGGGGGGGAACAGCACAAAAATGCCTTAGAAAAAGTGCTGTTCCTCCCCCCGTCGGACGGGGGGAGGAACAGCATCAGTACCGTTCACAAAATTTTTGTTGGCAGAGTAATAATTTTCTGGAATGTCTGATATTTTCAAGACTGGTCTTGGTTTCATTCGATTGCATTTCAAATTGCTATTATTGGTATCGATACAAAGACTTTCGCACAAATTATTGATAATAATCTATTACGAACTATTTTATAAAATAAATTACTATTTTTTATGAACCTTATTAAACTAGATATAAATGACTATCAGTCACGTTTATTCTCGTCCTATGATTGTTTGGAGGTTCGAAGTACGTGAAATGAATTTTGTCATTAAATGTTTAGATACCTAAATGCATAAATCCCGGGTGGAAATATTATTTCTAGAATATTTCAAAACATTTCGAAAACAGTGTTAATTTTAAAACCATTTTCTCCGTTATTTTCAATGCCAAAGTTTTGCCACTGGGATTTTTCTTTCGTGACTCGACATAGATCGGCATATGCACTTGATTTGGTCGGACGAACTTTGGTGTTTGGTTAAACTAACTTTTTGGTTAAAGTTCAAGTTCACATTTTTTCGCAATTTTGTATGGAAAATAGGGCTTTTTTGTCAACTTGAACTTTAACCAAAAATTTAATCCATGTTTTATTTGCGATTTTCAGTGCGGTTTTTTGCATCTGGTGCGGAAAAGTCTCTAGATTCTGGATCATTCAACCGATTTTTGACATAACGCCAAAAAGTGCCAATTTCGGCGGGAATTTGACAAAAAACCTGGTTTTGCCCCTAAAAACGCTAAAATTAAAAATCTTAAAAAGTTACATTTTTAAGAGCTGGCTGTCTTGGAGCAAAAACTATAATATATTTATTTTATGGAATCATGCATAGGGAGCGCGAGTTGGGTGGTCCAAGTTGCTTATAAGGTGCAACTTTGCTCTTGGCACCTCCAACTCGCGCACTTACGCGCGATTCAGTACTGTGTTGAGCCCAACGATGCTTATCTTGATCGATCGGATGCAGTGTTTTGCTGACCGGGCAATTTGGTAATCTGACCTGACCGGTGACCAGACCGGCACCCCGGTCAGGTATACCTGACCTGACCTGACCTGACCGGGGTCCCGGTCACCCGGTCAGTTCAGGTCTGGTCAGGTCAGGAGGTCAGGTCAGGTCAGGTCAGTTTAAACCCGGTCAGCAAAACACTGATCGGATGGAGAGATGTAGTTTTACTCTACTATAGTAACGCACTTTCAAATTGCCGCCACTATATTTAGTTGGCGTGCTTATCTATCCATCACTGAATTTTGTGTAATATTGAAAGAAATTTGGGAATAATTTGATATTGCGAAATATAACAAAATAGTTATATGATTTTCAATATTTCTTTGCTTCTGTGATTATGATTGCTCCAATTTATACGATACTACTATGCTCTAATTAATCACAGGTTTTGAAAACACGCCAAACACGTCTTGTCAACATTTTGAATTCGTTTTGCACCTCATATGCAGCTATAATCTCGCACGCAGTGGATGCTTCATGTTTGACTGCTTAAAATTATAATTAAATTTATTAAACAGAACAGAAAATGAATAACAGAATATGAAATAATAATGAATAACAGAATATGAAAAACAGAATATGAATCATGAATTTATACCGTATATAATCACTATTATTCAACGCACTCTCACGTGAGCTCACGTTACGGTGTTAATTGTATTATTCATGGTATCAGCACAAACGCTTTTGCGTAAATTATTAGTAATAATCTGTTGCAAACTATTCCATAAATATAAAATACGCTATTATTATTTAATAAACCTAATTAAACTAGACTCCCTGGCCAAAAGAAATGGCCACCAGTCGCATTCACTTTCGATAGTCAGTCCATGAAATGACAGTCCATGAAATGTTTCCATTTGCATTACCTTATTACTAGGGTGCGGTTTCCCCGGACATGTCCGGGAATGTCCGGAAATGTCCGATTTTGCGACTTCTATCAAAATTTTCGGACATGAAATCAATTGGGTCCCCCCTATTGATTTTTTTGGCAAAAACTTTTTTCCGAAAATGATTTTTCAAACCATCGGGTCCCCCCTATTGATTTTTTTGGCAAAAACTTTTTTCCGAAAATGATTTTTCATACCATTTTTCCCCCATGGTTTTTAGCAAAAAAATTTTTTTAGAATTTTTTGCCAAAAAAATTAATAGGGTCCCCCCTATTGATTTAGCAATTTTACTTGTCCGAAAATGTCCGGAAATGTCCGATTTTGTGTCCGAAAATGGCTTTTTTCATGTCCGGAAATATGTCCGAAAATGGCATTTTTCATGTCCGGAAATATGTCCGAAAATGGCATTTTTCATGTCCGGAAAATCCGCACCCTAGTCATTAGATACTATATGCTATACATCGATATCGTAAGAAAACAAACAGATATCTAAATAAATAAATAAAGTTTTCTTAAAAAGACAAATAAATTCCATGATAATTTGAAATACATATAAATCCATGATGATATACAATGAAACCGGTCCCAGAGAAATCTCTGGAGAGACTCTATGGTGTGAAAAATCATTTTCGGAAAAAATTTTTTGCCAAAAAATTAATAGGGTCCCCCTATTAATTTTTTGATTTATCAATTTTACTTGTCCGAAAATGTCCGGAAATGTCCAATTTTGTGTCCGAAAATGGCTTTTTTCATGTCCGGAAAATCCGCACCCTACTTATTACACAGTTCTCTAAATGTGTAATGTGTACATCATCTTGACAGCTTAAAATTAAGTGAAGCTAAAATTGTAGTACTTGAAAAAATTTACGAATCAATTTATTTCAGCATGTATGGATTTTATTGACGGCTGGATTTATTAGTGACAAACATTGATTACCATTTGCATATCCAATATTTGATATGACATTAAACTTTTATAATTTACGATTACTATTGTTTGCACTAATTAACGAATTATATTACTCCAAAATGATATCGAACAAACGAAAACCCGAATTGATAAATTTATTGTTCATGTGTATTAATCTTATAATAATTTTTTTACAAGAACATACGCAAAAATATGAAATTATTCAACCGTGCAATCTGCAAAATACTATGAATCGTTATCACATTCTTTATCCATTTAAAGATTATCGGACTTGAAATACGTGACCAAATTTTGATTATTAAAAAAATCACGACTACTTCCTTCCATGAATCTATACAACGCTTATGAAATTATTCAGAAGTAAACATAGTAGCGATTTATTGTATATTAACCTGACGTTTTTGCCTACAACGCAGCAAGTTCTAATAAATTTTTAGGTCATCAGAAAAATTACAAATAACTTTTATTTACTCGCTTTCATGTTACTGCAATCAAGAATTATACTATTATCCCACTTTCTTCAGTTATTACTCTTTAGTGAGCCATGCTTTATAATATCAGATATCGGACATTGCATCTTCTGCATTCGGTGCGCCATGAATTTGCACAATATTTACTGACTAACAATCTTTATCGCATACATTGACAAAAGTTTAATATATTAATTTATTACAAAACATTTATTATTTCGTGAAGCTTATCGCTACATTTAACACATTTATGATTAATGACCAATCATCAACATTTTATGAAATGGCTAATACTACTCCAAAATGAGATCGAACAAACGAATACGAAAAATTAATTCACCCATGATTATTAATTTTATAATAATTTTCTATTTTACAAAATCATTTCATGTAAAAATATGAAATTATCCAACCATAATAGTGCAAGTATGCAAGAAACTTAGATGCAGCCCTTCATGAAATACGTGACCAAATTTGAAATGATAATACTTTCAATTTTCGCCTGCATGTTGTTCCAAGGTGAAGTAATTGGAAATGATGTCTATATCTTAGTAACTATAAATATCTATATACCTATATCAGTACCTATATTTTCGTTATAGAACATTCTCAATTGAATAAGTTTTATTATCTTTACTACCGTTAGTAATTTTAAAATCCTATTCGTCAAATGTCTATATTTAAAGCTACCTCTACACGAAACGTCTAATATTAACCACATCTACAGATCTTTTCCGTTTATAATTTCGCTCACGACCATTGCCCTAGTTATTTCTTAATTAACTTAGAATCTAATTAATCCCCCCCTTCGATCAAAAATCCAAAAAATTCAATTTTTTGGGGAAAATTTTTTGGCGCCAATTCAAAATTGGTTTAAATTTTCAAACATTTTCCCAAATTTTGCCAAAAATCCAAAGATTTTGGCAAAAAGTCCAAAGAAAATTTTCGCCGCCCCTTCAGCGCGGCCCCCGAAATTTTGAAAACACGCCAAACACGTCTTGTCAACATTTTGAATTCGTTTTGCACCTCATATGCAGCTATAATCTCGCACGCAGTGGATGCTTCATGTTTGACTGCTTAAAATTATAATTAAATTTATTAAACAGAACATGCTATTTTTGGCTAATATGTAAAAAGAGTGGCACAACCATGAATTTATACCGTATATAATCACTCACTTGTATTATTCATGGCATCAACACAAAAGCCTTTGCGTAAATTATTAGTAATAATCTGTTAATTTGCATATCCAATATTTGATATGACATTAAACTTTTATAATTTACGATTACTATTGTTTGCGCTAATTAACGAATTATATTACTCCAAAATGATATCGAACAAACGAAAACCCGAATTGATAAATTTATTGTTCATGTGTATTAATCTTATAATAATTTTTTTACAAGAACATACGCAAAAATATGAAATTATTCAACCGTGCAATCTGCAAAATACTATGAATCGTTATCACATTCTTTATCCATTTAAAGATTATCGGACTTGAAATACGTGACCAAATTTTGAGCTCTCAGGGTATGACGCCCAAGATTTCACAGAGGTAAAAATTTTGCAGCATTTCCTCAGTTGGTTTCTACATGGCAACTCTCTAAATATCACCAAATAATGCATGGATTTTTTAAAAGAGCAAATGTAAAATGAATATACGTTTACTCTCCGCTGCACGTTGTTTTATTATCTTTACTACCGTTAGTAATTTTAAATTATTTGATCTATTGATCAGCTGTCTATATTTAAAGCTACCTCTACACGAAACGTCTAATATTAACCACATACTCTCCGCTGCATGTTGTTCTAAACCAAAGTATTTGGGAAATGGTACCTATATCTCAGTACCTATATTTTATTTACAGAACATTTTCAATCAAGCCGTTCTTATTAACTCATATTACCGTTAGAAATTTTAAAACCGATATTTTACCATACTGATTTAAAAAATTTAATATATGGGTAAAAATTTGCCAGTCTATGGGAAATGTCTGAGTAAAAATGTTTGAGAGGGGAAATGATTGCGGCGAATGAATGCGGAAGAATTACAGTTTCCGATATCCCAATTCCAAGGTACTGCTGGGAATGTCGCGAGAAATAGAACCTATATTACTTAGAGATATTACCCTCAGCCGCACTCTTGTTTTTGTTCAAGGTGCGTTATCTGACTAATTTATCTCGTAAAAGGCTTATATAAGTCATTTTTCCATTCATTTATAAATTTCGCACAGTCATATTTCCAAGTCGCTTATGTGAACTCAGCGAGTATGGAAAAGAGACATTGTGTCTACTGCAACTCTGCTTGGTTCATTAGTATAATTATTACGACTGGAGGTGGCGCCTCCGGCGCCCCTTGTGCCATGAAAATGTTATACACTAGCGCGCTAACGCGCGCTAGCGCGCGGGGAGTCTATATCAGTATGCCCTTTCTATATCAGTATGCCTTTTCTATATCAGTATGCCTTTTCTATATCAGTATGCCTTTTCTATATCAGTATGCCTTTTCTATATCAGTATGCCTTTTCTATATCAGTATGCCTTTTCTGTTCTAACTTCACTCACATTCCAGGGGGGAAGGTCGGGCGCTCCGCGCCCGACCACAGGACTGGCTCGCCACCTGCGGTGGCTCGCAAACTCAGACTCAGTCTGAGTTTGGTTCAGTCTGAGTTTGCTCAGTCTAAGTTTGGCTCAGTCTAAGTTTGGCTCAGTCTAAAGTTTGGCTCAGTCTAAAGTTTGGTTCAGTCTGAGTTTGCTCAGTCTAAGTTTGGCTCAGTCTAAAGTTTGGCTCAGTCTAAAGTTTGGTTCAGTCTGAGTTTGCTCAGTCTAAGTTTGGCTCAGTCTAAAGTTTGGCTCAGTCTAAAGTTTGGCTCAGTCTAAAGTTTGGCTCAGTCTAAAGTTTGGCTCAGTCTGAGTTTGGCTCAGTCTGAGTTTGCTGACCGAAATTTGATCTTTGATCCCTTAATTTCGGTTACAAATTGGTAACAGACAGATTTTTTCGGGGACAAAATACTTGACCGAAATTTGATCTTTGATCCCTTAAAAAGGTAGAAGTCTCAAAATTCGGGACATTTTTTTGACGGAGAATTTTTCGGGGACAAAATACTTGACCGAAATTTGATCTTTGATCCCTTAAAAAGGTAGAAGTCTCAAAATTCGGGACATTTTTTTGACGGAGAATTTTTCGGGGACAAAATACGTAACAGAAGGACAAAAATTGGGTCCGGCCCCTCAAAAAACCGTAACAGAAGGACAAAAATTGGGTCTGGCCCCTCAAAAACCGTAACAGAAGGACAAAAATTGGGTCTGGCCCCTCAAAAAACCGGGACAGAATGACAAAAATTGGGTCTGGCCCCTCAAAAAACCGGGACAGAATGACAAAAATTGGGTCTGGCCCCTCAAAAAACCGGGACAGAATGACAAAAATTGGGTCTGGCCCCTCAAAAAACCGTAACAGAAGGACAAAAATTGGGTCTGGCCCCTCAAAAAAGCGTAACAGAAGGACAAAAATTGGGTCTGGCCCCTCAAAAACCGTAACAGAAGGACAAAAATTGGGTCTGGCCCCTCAAAAACCGTAACAGAAGGACAAAAATTGGGTCTGGCCCCTCAAAAACCGTAACAGAAGGACAAAAAGTGATCTTTGATCCCTTAAAAAGGTAGAAGGGACAAAATAAGTGATCTTTGATCCCTCAAAACCCGTAACAGAAGGACAAAAATTGGGTCTGGCCCCTCAAAAACCGTAACAGAAGGACAAAAATTGGGTCCGGCCCCTCAAAAAACCGTAACAGAAGGACAAAAAGTGATCTTTGATCCCTTAAAAAGGTAGAAGGGACAAAATAAGTGATCTTTGATCCCTCAAAAACCGTAACAGAAGGACAAAAATTGGGTCTGGCCCCTCAAAAACCGTAACAGAAGGACAAAAATTGGGCCTGGCCCCCCCAAAAACCGTAACAGAAGGACAAAAAAGTGATCTTTGATCCCTTAAAAAGGTAGAAGGGACAAAATAAGTGATCTTTGATCCCTCAAAAAACCGTAACAGAAGGACAAAAATTGGGTCTGGCCCCTCAAAAACCGTAACAGAAGGACAAAAATTGGGTCCGGCCCCTCAAAAAACCGTAACAGAAGGACAAAAAGTGATCTTTGATCCCTTAAAAAGGTAGAAGGGACAAAATAAGTGATCTTTGATCCCTCAAAAAACCGTAACAGAAGGACAAAAATTGGTAACAGACAAAATACTTGACCGAAATTCGATCTTTGATCCCTTAAAAAGGTAGAAGGGACAAATAATTTCTCCTTCTGTCACGTGACAGAAGGAGAAATTATGTCACTAACTTATTATAAGGATTATAATGAAATATGTTTATTGTTGCATACTATTATCTGAACTTATTTTTTACAAGTGATACCAATACCTTAGTACCTATATTTTCGTTATAGAACATTTACCTTTTACCTAGCATTTCAGTACTGTGCACCAAGAATTATTTCGATTGACATTAACCAACAATTTATCCCGTATTCACAAAATGTGTGTAAGTATAAAATGTAAGTTAAAAAGAAAAAATTTTTGCTAAAAAACCATAGGGGGGACCCTATGGCTTGAAAAAATTATAAAAATGTCCTTCTTAGTTTTTGGGGCAAATGTCCTTATTTTTGGAGCCGAGTCTATAACACCCCTGGTCTAATGTAACTCTGCTTGGTTCATTAGTATAATTATTATTGTTATCATTAAAGTAGCAGAAATTGCATACATCAATATGATTTAGACATGAAAATTATTCCATTTATGACTTTTAAGATTGATATTTATTCAGTCTATTTTTGAATCAATGGAATCTTTCCCAGTATAGGGTGACTGTGCATGAAAATTATAGTACATATAGAAAATGTAAAATTATCTTATGAGTTTTAGGAAATTTTTTGCCATATAGACAGATTAATATCAACCTCTAACTAATATTATAGAAACAATCAATGGCTTTGACAATTGATCTCATGAGTAACACTTATTTCCTCATAATACATGAGCGTTACATTCACCCGTATTGGAATATTTTATCTAAGATCCTACTATTGACTACTCGCATCATTCAACACTTTTATGAAACCATACCATGTATCAGTATGGGACTCCGTTTTATTAAATCCAAATTATGATTATTTCCGCAGTCTTTAGTCATGAACCTAATGACTGCTAAAAACAATCTACATGGAAATATAAACTACATTTCGATCCTTCAGAATGTAAAATACCCAAAATTTTGTAATGAAAAATTTGTGTTTATAATTTCCGGAAATGACTAATTGCATTTATTTAATTTACTTACTATTTCTATTATACAATTCATTGAATGCTATTCTACTACATATCATTTTAATTTTTGGTTCTTTCATTTTTTAGTACAAAACGACGGTACTTATAATACTTAAAACTCGCGTAATAGAATCATTATATAGCAGATGTTGATATTGTAATACTCAGCAATTAAAAAACTATCATAATCATGAAAATTATTCTATTTTAACCATTTCTTTTTGGATTGCGCGACGAATTTTAAAAATTCTACAATTCAAATTTTAATACCCAGGGTGAAATTTCTGTGATCGTGAGGTTATAAAGATCAGGTAGCGAATAGTCACATGTGTTGCTTATTCAATATACAATTTACCGTATTCCCTGTAATTGCTACCCCCTGAAATTATTACCCCCCTCTAATTATTACCCCCCCTGGAGCTCGAACGATTTATTATTCCCCCCCTCTAATTATTACCCCCCCCCCAAAATATGCCAAAAATAAGCTAAATTTTCTTTTTTTGTTGTCTTTTTAGCTACTGTTTCGTAATTCTAACATAAATAGACAAAATATAGACAGTTTAGTCTATTTTTTACTGTTTTTAGCTTAAATTTAGATTATTGCCATATTTTTTGCAAAATTTTCCTAAATGTGACCAAAAATTGGCCAAATTTGTCGTTTTTATTATTTATTTAGACATTTCAGTACTATTTTGTACTATTTTTTAGATAAATGTATATTATTGCCATATTTTTTTTGCCAAATTGTGGTTAAAAATTGCAGAATATTGCAAAAAAAAGTAGCAAAATTTTAGGAAGTTTTGCTTTTTAGTTTTAACTTCAACTGAAGGTAAAACTAGGTATTTCATAGGGACCTTTAAACCTTAGGGATTTAGATTTTTTTAATTAAATGTTTCCAATTTTTCTGTGGAAGAATTTTTATTTAAATATTGATTTATATAAATTTTAAATTATTATTCAAAATTTTACAAAATTTTGGCAAATTTAAGCAAGATATTTAAAAATCTCCTGAAAATTGCCAAAAATCAAATAAAAATCAAATTTAGGTTTAAAAAATAGTGTTTAATTAAATTTAAAATTTTTAGAACTTTTTAAAATTCCGGTTTTGTATTATTTTTACTCGATCTTTATTATAGTTTACATACCTTTGTAGTTATAGGTGGAATTATAGGTGTTATAAGAATAATAGAAAAATAATTCGTATTTTCAGAATACGAATACCAAAATTGGATCGAAAATTTTACTTTTTTACTTACGTTACTTACTAAAACTTGAATTTGGATTTAAAATGTTTTAGAGATGAAATTCTTAAAAAAGTCGAAAAATTAAATATTTTTGTATAGAACTTTCCATTTTCGATTTAGTCATTTGTATATCATTTTCAAATTTATATTGAAATTTATTTATTATAAACTAGAATCATAGAATTATAAAAACATGAAAAAATTGTGAAAACTGAAAGGAAAAAATCGGTTTAAATTTTGAAAATTATTTGAGAAATATTGCTAAAAAAGTAAAATTCATAGTCAACAATGATTCAGAGCAATAAATGCGCTTAAAAATTTAGAGATTAATTTTAAAATCATTCAGAAAATGGTAAACTTTCATAAAAATCTCACGAAAATTCGTAAAATACTGATAATAAATTAGAAAAATTCAAATCTTGCCCAAATAATTTCGGCCGCGAATTCAAAATGGTTTTTAAAATTTTTAAAAATTTTTCGAGAAACTTTGACAAAAATGCGAAAAAGTTTCAGAAATTTAGCTAAAAAGGTAAATTTTGACGAAAAATTTTTGAAATATTCAACCCGGAACACTGAATTTTTTGTTTTTACTAAAAAATTCTCAAAATTTTCGCCGCGCCCGGGGCACGGCGACATTGAAATATTATTACCCCCTGTAATTATTACTCCCCCCTCTAATTATTACCCCCCCCTGGAGCTCGTTTGAAAAATTATTACCCCGGGGTAGTAATTACAGGGAATACGGTATGTTATATTTACTATGGAAACATAAACTCAAATATTTGGATACTTCTGAATGTATCGGCCAAAACTAATGTGTTCATAAATAAGTTCCAAAATAAGTAATAATATTTATTTAATGGTTGTGGGTGAAATACTATCCCACTATATCTCATCAATATATGATATACAACCGAGATATAGTGTGTTAATCTCGTATAAGTTCACCCTGACATTTCCGTGTTTGAGTGCGTGTTGGTAACTAGTGAGTGTGTTATTCGCTTTTATATGATTACACTTCGCCAAACTATTGGAGTAAAATAATTTGAACGAAAATTTACGAAATTTTCATGTTGCTGCGTTCATTTTCAGGAAACATCCCCAAAAAAGGTGTTAAACTCGTATAAGTTCACTTTTTTAAATAGCTAAATAAATATTAATTATTAGAAATATGTTGTGTTTTGAATTACTTTTTGTGATTTTTGTTCGGATTTAAAAAAGTGAACTTATACGAGTTTAACACTTTTTTTGGGGGCTGTTTCTGAAAATGAACGCAGAAACGTGAAAATTTCGTAAAATTTCGTTCAAATTTTTTTACTGCATTAGTTTGGCGAAGTGTAACCATATAAAATCGAGTAACATACAATTTGTTCACTAAATGTACTCAAACTGCAAAAATCGGGGGTGAACTTATACGAGATTAACACACCGTACTTAGAATATTTAAACCAAACGTTCTTGGTATAAAAGCAAAATTTATTTGTCATTCGTTATGTTTAAAGTAAACAATGCATACAACATGTTATGCCGTCAACATGTTATGTAAAATGCAACATGTAAAATGCGTATAATATTAAATTAATATTAAAATAACCGTCGATAATTATAAGATATAACCGTCGATAATGCAATTTCTTCTTATCAATTTTATAGACGACGTAATAACCTGGCTTTGTTTTATCTAGTATCCCTATTTATTTCACTCAGTACTATGTAATTGGGTTAAACGGTTAATCCTTCCTCACACCTTTTTTGGATAAAAAGAGCGCAAGTTTCCCCTCCTTTGATTGATAGCGCCGCCAGTAGGACCACTCCTATTCCCACAATTAGGGTAACAACCCACTTTGCCCTAAGTTTTTTGGACAGTTTGCCCTAAACCCAGTTTGCCCTAAAAAAAAAAGGGTCAGTTTGCCCTAACCCAGTTTGCCCTAAACGGGGTTAGGGCAAACTGTCCTTTTCAATAATAGCTCTTCCAGAGCACCTACAGGGGTGTGTGACACGTGTATCGATTCCTCTAGGTGTGCCTAGGGGGATGCAACTGAAATTTTCGAGATCGGACCACACAAGCCGATGCTATGCGCCCTGAGGGGTTTGCGTTAGGGCAAACTGTCCTCTATATGGCAGAGGAACTAAAAAATGAAATATATCGCGATCTATGATGACTCGTAGCTCCGAATTGTTTCTGGGTTGTTCCACAAGAGTTCTAGAACAGTTTCAGAAAAAAATTTTCAGGATTGGTTAGTTTTTGCCCATTTTGTAACATATTATCTTATAATCGCATAACAGATTCACCAAGGACTGACATCCTGTATACTCCCTACTAGGGATATTTTTTCAAACGGTGTTCAAATGTTATAATTCTTTATAAAATGTCATAAAATCATGTTTTACGCAGTTTTTATTCATTTCTGGATAGTTTGTAAGAAAATTCTAGAAAAATCCGTGTTTCTTGCTGTGTAAAAGTTTTTTGCTCTAACGTAATTTTCATAATTAGCAAAAATTATGGGCCGCTGTAAACCCAAAATTTCTCGATGCCGTTTTTAAATTTTATGCTTTAATTGTAGCCCAGGGACTCCTCTAAATAAATAACAAAGAATTTCTAAAAAGCTGCGCTTTCCGAAAACGTTAGAAATTTTTGAAAAATGTGCTCTTTTTAATTTATCATGTAATCAATACATTTTAATAATTATGGACACCATCATTTTATCCACTTTTCTATCTGAACACAAAAAAATTTGTTGCATAACTTCAATGTTCAGATTATACAAACGGTATTATCGAAATGGCTTTATTGGTATTCAATTGTGCAAGATTGGGCTAAATATAGGCAGTGACAAAACGGTTCTGGAAATTATCAATCAAAAGTGCACATTTTTCAAAAATTTCTAACTTTTTCGGAAAGCGAAGATTTTGAGCGAGCTTTAGCTAATAATGTAGAGCAGCCTCGAAGCTACAATCTAAGAATAAAATTTTAGACGGGCATCGAGAAAATTTTAAGTTAGAGCGATTTGAATTTTGCATTAATAATGGAAATTTTCCGGAAAAAGTGCACATTTTTCAAAAATTTGTAACTTTTTCGGAAAGCGCAGATTTTCTGTAACTCGTAGTTATTTATGTAGGGGATACCCTGGGCTACAATTAGAATTCAAAATTAGAATCAGAAATTTTGGTTTTACAGCGTCCCAAAATTTTTACTAATTATGAAAATTTCGTTAGAGCAAAATATTTTTACAAGGCATGTAATGTAATATGACACGCATTAAAAACCCAACAAAAACCACTTTTAAGCCAAAAATGAGAGTGTTTGCACCATTTTCGCTTTTTTTACCAAATTTCCATAATTAGTAAAAAGTTTGGACCGCTCTAACTTCAAAATTTCTCGACGCCGTTTTTAAATTTTATGCTTTAATTGTAGCCCAGAGACTCCTCTATATTCATAACTAAAGTTCGCTCAAAACCGTCGCTTGCAGTAAAAGTTACAAACTTTTGAAGGATATGCACTTAGTAAAGGGAAATTTCCATTTGTAGCTTTTGAGTAAATTTTTCTAGAATTTTCTTACAAACTATCCAGAAATGAATAAAAACTGCGTAAAACATGATTTTATGACATTTTATAAAGAATTATAACATTTGAACACCGTTTGAAAAAATATCCCTAGTAGGGAGTATACAGGATGTCAGTCCTTGGTGAATCTGTTATGCGATTATAAGATAATATGTTACAAAATGGGCAAAAACTAACCAATCCTGAAAATTTTTTTCTGAAACTGTTCTAGAACTCTTGTGGAACAACCCAGAAACAATTCGGAGCTACGAGTCATCATAGATCGCGATATATTTCATTTTTTAGTTCCTCTGCCATATAGAGGACAGTTTGCCCTAACGCAAACCCCTCAGGGCGCATAGCATCGGCTTGTGTGGTCCGATCTCGAAAATTTCAGTTGCATCCCCCTAGGCACACCTAGAGGAATCGATACACGTGTCATACACCCCTGTAGGTGCTCTGGAACAGCTTTTAAAAAAAAAGGGACAGTTTGCCCTAACCCCATTTAGGGCAAACTGGGTTAGGGCAAACTGACCCTTTTATTTTTAGGGCAAACTGGGTTTAGGGCAAACTTTTTGGTAGGGCAAACTGGGTTTAGGGCAAAGTGACCCCTGTTCACAATTAGGCGATATCATCTCCCCTCAATGTTACATGTATTGTTTTAAGGGTTCCTTGGTTGAGTCCACAATCGTGACAAGCATGAATTTATGAACCATTTGGAACTAAAATTAATTTCCTATATCATAATTTTATTTAGCAAAGAATATTGCTTCACGAGGCAATTCATGAAATATTTAATTTGCTTTATCAACTTTATCACTTATTCGAAAAGCTGGCTATTATGCATGCTACATCTGAAAATTATGTGAAAACAGCGCATGTTTTTTTACCCATTTAACTCGACTCAGTTTGCAACCATTGGCGTATTATTTTTCATGAAATATTTAATTTTTTTATCAACTTATCACTTATTCGAAAAAACGGCTAATTTAATTCATGTGACACATATTTACCTAATGTCCAGGGTGCATATCTATGACTCAAAAAATTTTACCTATGCAATTGCAACCACCCAAATATTTCAACTCAAAACCTATGCATTAACTGCATCATGTAGCGCATACTGATCTATGCTATTCATGAATTTATGAATAATTTCAAAGTGTAGTTCACTTCCTTATCATTATTTCAGTATAAAAAAGATTTATGGGATACACCCTCATGAAACATTTAATTTATTTATCAACTTTTTCGAAAAACTAGCTAATATAATGCATACATGATTCATTTATGAAATAAATATCTCGGGAGCATATCATCATATAATTACATAAATATTTTACTGGAGCAGAGAAGTTACAACTGTTTTACGAATTATTTATGAATTATTATTATATCTGTGATATTAAAATTTATTTTGACAGTATGTTCCAAACATAAAATAGTCATGATATTTAACTTAGCGACATAAAAAATTAAGCAGACAAAGGAAAAAGACTAAGGTACTAACGAACGCCTATGAAATATGTCGGAGTTGGAGAATGCTTTATTTATTATTTGAACGAAATAAGCCAGTTCAAGAATAAGCTGCGTCAAGTGATACGAAATATCAGACAAAGCAGAGCAAAGTTTCCTTTCCTTCAATGTAATCATTACCGTTATTGTTAAAGTAGCAGATGCATACATCAATATGATTCAGACATGAAAATTATTCCATTTATGATTTTTAAGATTGTTATTTTTTCATCTTATGGACTTTAGAAAGAATTCATACTAATTTATTAGTTGAAACTTATTATGGAGCACATTGATTGTATTCTCTTCGCATGAAAATTGTTGTGCTGGTAGAATGTTTATCAATAATTCAAAATAAAAGTGATGAAACATAAGCATTTTTTAGACCTGTTTGTTACGATTGCTGTAAATATTTCCACAGTGCTAAATGAACATTACTCATACAAACATAATCCATATGTTCGCTAGCTATGTTACTTATTACAATACCAAATATGTGAACACCTTGTGGCACCATGTGAATTTTAATCTTATGAATGTGAAAATTTGATTAGTGTATTTTTCTCAATTACTTTATTGATACTTGGTTCATGCTTTTCTGCATGAAAATGGTTGTACTGAATGTTTATGAATGATCCAATCAGATTTCGGAGTTGGAGAATGCTTTGTTTTATATTTACAATAGTTCCTACTACAAATTCTTTTAAAAGTTTTATGCAAAACATAATTATATCAAATTTATTTTTTATTATGCTTCTCCGAATGTTTACTGATTCAGTCTCTAATCATAATTATAACTATAAAATATTGTCCGCATTACAAATACGAGTAGCGATGAGATTATTGAAACTGGCTAGAATTCGCTAAGCACAAGCTCATTAAAGAGCAAGCTGCGTCAAGTGATACGAAATATGAGACAAATCAGAGCAAAATTTTCCTACATACTCCAGCCATTTATAAACTGTTCATGTTGCATATCTATCACATAGTGAAAAATTGATAGATTCGTGGGATTTATGTATTATCATCATGAAAAATTTAATTTATTTATCAACTTATTTAAAAAAACTGGCTAATATCATGCATACACCATTCATCTATGAAATAATTATCTAGGTAGCATATCAGTCACAAAAAAATTTTGCCAGAGCAGTTTCTCGGACGAACCCAAAAGAGTGCTTTAAACACCTAGTCATTCAAATAGACCAATAATTTATGTATAACTCGTATTATACAATTTGGTTCATAATCGTTGACATTATATTTACAGTACCAGACGACATATAGCAGCGTGACATCTAGCAATTGTTCAGCTAACTCAAGTTATGTTCCTTATATAGAAGAATTCTGGATTTAATTAAAGGAAGGACAGATTGACACAATGCTTATGAATTATCCAGATAACATACACTATCAAATAAATTAAGTAATTTATTGTATGAACTATTCAAAGTACAAAACTAGTCTATTACACGATACTTTATGTATACAGTTCCAGAGAAAAGATATGGCTACGTAACGACTAATGTTTATAGACTGTTTATAACTGATCAAATTACCTATTAATATTTTATTTTGTTATACAAATTAATCATATTTATAATCCCAAAAGATGGTTTTTGTTGATTTCACATTTTTGTTGATTCCACATGGGATTTTCGAATCGGACGGACATTCACTCCTTACTATAAAAGAAGATGTGAAAGTCGTATTATTTTGTCAAGTACCGCATCATTTTAGCAATTAAAAAGTTCATTAACAAAGGGCCATGAATTATTTCTAGTGCTTTACCAATTTGAGAATTTATTAGATACGAACCGCGAAATAGGAAAGGGTTAAAAACGGCTTGTAAAAATGGCTTGTAAATTCTATTCGATAAAAGCGTACTGGTGGACGACTACATGGAATATTTTGGTCGCTTTAAACAGTTAGAACAGTTTCTTCAAATTCTGTAAATAGATTTCGCTCACGCAAATTTGTACCCTCACATATGCGAGATTTAAATTAGTTATGAACAAAGTGAATTCATGAATCATATTATGTTACAATTTATTATGTTTTGAATATCATAAATACTCAATGCAAAAAGAACATGATTTTGACAAAATTATTCAGTACTATCTTCAAGATCAAGCGCAATATTGGATATTAACACTTTCGTATTGAACTTGAGAAGGATGATGCTTTTACCCTTTGTATTTCACTATATGTTTTTCCAGAAGACATTACCTTTATGCATGGCCGTATTGATATTAACTTTAATGCAACTTTAATAGCCATTTTTATATGCTACTTTAATGTGCATATGTACTATTATTATTGTACTTGAAAATATCATACTATACAAATCTTGACAAACAATTGCAAGGGGCATGCTTTAAGCTTATAATGATTTCAAATATTAGAAATAACATTTAAGATTAATAATTTAATAACAATTTGAAAATGCTCAACATTTCTGCCATATTTAATGAACTTGTGAACGAAGATGCCTTTTCCCTTTGTATTTCAATATGTTTTGCGGAAGACATTTTCAATCGAGTAAGCCTGATTTACTTTGAAAATCTTGGTCATTTTAAAAGTTTAGTAACTAATTATTGTGAATCACCCGTTTATCCGACAATCAATTCGCTTCCATTTATCGGACACTTTATATCAAATGACCTTTTATCAAACAAACGACAATAAACGTTTTAGAGAATTTCGCTTTGACACATACAAAATTAACATTTTAAAGAATTAAATTAGATTTATCACCTTGCACTAACCTTTTATAAAATCCTCTTATCCCTATTTGCCTCTTACCAGACCTCAGTGACTACGGAAAACTGAGAGAGTGCTTGAGGAAAAGAGAAAGACCCAACGCTTGAGCCATAAACATCAAATAAATTTCCCAAGAAAAGATTTCGCCTAGAAAAATCTCGCGCTAATAGGAAATTCGTTGATCGAAAACAAAAAGGTTTAACGATTGCTGAGTGTCGTGTGGATGTTTCCTGCTAAAGTATTCTTTATATATTCTTATATTCTATTTTATATATATTCTTAATTGCACTACACTAAACGAAAAAGTGGTTCATGATATTACGTTTACATTATTACGCTAAACAATTATGTAATAGTTCCATTACCTATCACAAATTATTCATATACGTGCCAATCGTTTTTGTAAAAATATGAATCTATTCAATGCATCAGTAATTTCATAAGGTTGCGTTTTTTATCAATAAATTTCCTATGTATACTTTTAATCAGGGTTGCCATTTGTCCTTATTTCTAAGATTTGTCCTTATTTTCGGCCAATGTCCTTATTTTGTCCTTATTTTAAGCAATATCCAATTTCAAATGGGAATTACAAGTACATTTTTCCTAAAAATTTTCGCCTGCGGCGCTATTTGGATGCCATTTTTACTGCAAGTATTTAAAAATAGTGCAAATTTTTATGAATATCGCCTAAAATTGAAAAATTTTCGCCTGCGGCGCTATTTTTCATTCATGCAGAATAAAATATTGGCATTACAGTTTCGGCGCGAATTTTAAAAAATTTTAAAAAAAAGCACCCCTAAGAATGCACTTGGAAAAATTTTTTCCAAAAAAACCATAGGGGGGGGGACCCTATGGTTTGAAAAAATTATAAAAATGTCTTATTTTTGACCCCGAAATTTTAGCTTGTGGGCAAATGTCCTTATTTTTGAGCCGAGGCGATGGCACCCCTGCTTTTAATGCCAAAAAACCATAGGGGGGACCCTATGGTTTGAAAGAAAAGGTCTGCTGCTAAAATGAAATGCATGTTTACGTGGTTAAAATGCATGGGTATTCTCCTTATTTACTAAAAGTACATTATTCAACTACAAGCTACTCGCATTGAACTAAGTAATGATGGACGGGAAATTTTAACTTTTTCGAACACCAAAGTGTGGCATTGGTAAAATAGTGAAGTGAACTTTGTTTCCTAAAGCGAAACATTATGACAAAATTATGAAAAATGTTTTTACCGTAAAACATTTAATTGAAAATTATGATCTGCGTTCTCTGTCGGGTCCCTATAAAATTGTCGGGTCCCAGATAAAATTCGTCATGAAATATTTGCATTTATATAGCAACTTGATTATTTACTTGCTTCGAGCCGACTAATTACCTTTTAATATCGCGGATAATTTAAAAACTTTCAATTTCCAAGTACGTTTCGATTTATTTTATTTATACGTGAGAAGTGAATGGGCCATGAAACAATTTATTTCCCTCTCGTAACTTATTCAATTATTATCAAGCCTATATAATAAGATGTACTATCCAAAACTTATGTCCTATCTTTTCTTTGCAAAACATTCTCAATCGCAGAAGCTTCAGATACCTTCAAATACCATGTATTATTTTAAAAGTCTATCAATTTGCTAACTAGCCAACTAAATGTATGACCTAAAAGAGATACCCTTAACGTCAGCATGAATTTACACAATGTTTATTAACTGTTCAAATGAACCTGACTAATCCATGCGGTGTTTCCACTTAGATAACTTATTATTAAAGACCCCAAAAATATTTTTTTTAATTCCGGTTTTAATTAATTAAAATATTTTGAAAAATATTTTTTTAAGTAGCTATTTTTTGCCGATTCTAGACTTTAATTCTGCTTTTTTAGCCTTCATTGTTACTTCAGACTAAATTAAAAGCTAAAATTCAACAAAATATAAAAAAATTTTGGAAAAAACGGCAAAATAAAAAAAATATTTTGAAAAATTTCGTAAAAAAAATTTTTCGGAAATTTTTTTTTGGTAAAATTTCCCCGCCAAAAAAATCTCGCGACGGCCTTCGACCGCCGCGAATATTTTGCCAACCTCACGAAAGTTGTCCAAAAATGCCAAAATATTTACTAAAATATAAGTAAAATTCCCAAAATATGCAAAATATTTTTAAATAAAAAAATATTTTAAAAATATTTTAGTTAAAAAAAAGTCCAAAATATTTTTTAAATATTTTTTTTATTTTAAAAATATTTTTGGGGTCTTTACTTATTATCTTAACTAAATAAATTACGGATTTGGTCAATTATACAACACTTTATACCTACTGTATATCCTCAACATTTTACGTAATAATTAAATTATGTAACCAAATATTGCATCAGTTTAACTAAAAAAGAAACCTTTAAGATGATACTTCTATAAACTTTTAATATTTTTTTGCTTTAAGGATTTATATTTCATTCATTCATTAGTCTCATTGAAATTCATCACATCCCACATAACTGTGCTCAATGGATTCAGTCATTCACTAAAAATTTTTGTTCCCATGATATTGTAAACCCAAAGAGACATTGTATTTGGTTCTGCGTTAGTAAATTTATCATGTTAGTAAAAAAATGTTAAGTACAAAAATGGCGGTGGTTGCACCATGAAGTATTTGTTTTATTTATGTAATTACTCAAAATTATTCAAACAGTTATTTATAAGCGGTATTTTGAAGTTATTTCTTATTTTTCATATGTTATTCATATCACTGTTTACGAAAATTGTTTGCTCGAATTTATTTCTTTAAGATTATTGATATTCGGAATAACGAAAAATTATCAATTTTTATTAAACTACTCTTTTTAAAATTTCTCAAGTATTTTATTATTCATTAATATTATTTTTTAGCAAGCACTATAAGCATATATTTTTTTTTAAAAAATTGCTATAAACAGTTTCAACTCAAGACAGCCTATGGCCATAAAAATCGATCCCGCTTTCTCTCGAAAAACCCTAGGAGAGAGACAGGGGAAATAGAATATGGATATAAAAAAAAAATCTCTCTGGAACTTGGACACCTCATATACCTCATATTCAAGATATCTTTACCAATGTTGTTAAAACTGAGTTTTGTTTGAGGCAAAACGTATCAACACATATCTTCCCCCTAATATCTATTATTCCTATTATTGGTTCTAAAAATTTCCTATATATTTTCTTCAAATTATCGAATAATTTTCTTAGGATTTTTGCAATTTGTTTCGATTTCATTTATAGTTAAAGTTTATTTACAGTTATAAAAATTACAAGTCTAATGGGGATATTGAGAGGAATATAACGGTAAGAAGCCAAATTTATTGCTGCTTCAAGATGAACTCATAAAATGGTCTAATTAGAAATGTATTCCAATATAATCTATTTATAACTCGTGTTATGTTGTTGTAATTATTACCACTGATAATAACCAAATAATATCTTCCCCCCTAATAAGTTAGCTGGACGAAAAAAAAAACATTTACTGTCCTGTACATGAAATTTTGCTATATCGAAATTTTGCTATATAATTTTTAACTCGTGTTATATGATCATAAATATTACCGCTATCATTACAATACCAGGGGTTACATACGGCAATACATACAGCCATAAAGCTAACTCAAGTTAACATGACAGTTGATAAGAGCTGATAATACAATGTTTTAAACATTGCCGTATAATATTTCGTTGTCTAGTATTAGAAAAGAGGCTGCGCCTAAGAAAACATGAAAAAATACTTTATGAAGAATTACTTCCATTGACTTTAACCATCACAGCCATCTATTGGTATGCTATCAATGTCAAACTCTAACAATGGAATGGTTAATAAACTTGTAACTTAATAATTTGGAAGTAAGAAGCCAAATTTATTGTCGCTTCACGGACGAACACATAAAATGATGTAATTAGCAATGTATTCAATATATACAGTCCATTTGTAACTTGTGTTATATAATTATTAATACTATGATTATTAATGCTAATAATATTATCAAAGAATATCTTTTCCCTAATAAGTTGGAGCGCAGAGTAGGCAGAAATATGAAATTTCTGGGATGCTTGACTATGCATGAAATTTAGCTATATCGATACACAATTTTTAACTCGTGTTATATGAGCATAAATATTACCGTTATCATTACAATACCAGGGGTTACATACGGCAATACATACAGCCATAAAGCTAACTCAAGTTAACATGACAGTTGATAAGAGCTAATAATGCAATGTTTTAAACATTGCCATATAATATTTCGTTGTCTAGTATTAGAAAAGAAGCTGCACCTAAGAAAACATGAAAAAATACTTATTAAATTGTTTATTAATTCCTTTAAAGCTGTGTTTGTTATTGAAAATTTTATAATTGAAAGATGCGAAAATTTTTGAGTAACATCTACTTTTTCCAAAAGCTCGGTTATTTCGTAACCGAGCTTTAGACCGAGCTTTAAACCGAGCTTTTGGACCTGCAGGCTTTAAACCTTCGCCAACAATGCGACGAGAGAGTGCGCCGATCCCTAGTATATATTAGGTAACAGAACACTTTAATTGATAATCCTTGAAAGGCAACGTGTCAGATTTAATGAAGCTCTATTATGTTTTCATCCTAAAAACTGAAAAAGTCCCGACTTCTTCCACCATGAATCTGTACAATGCTTAAGAAATTATTCCCAAGTAAACAGTGTTGCAATCTACTTATTGTGCATTAACCTGATGTTTTGGCCTACAATACACCTGATTCCCATAAATGTTTTGGTCACCACAAGAATTATGGATATGTTTCATTCGTTTTAATGTTTCTGCACTCTCAAATGATACAATTATCCCACTTTCTTCAGTTATTACTCTACTTTAGTGAACCCTGCTTTATAATAACAGATGTCGGTCATTGCATCTTATGCATCCGATGTGCAATGAATTTGTACAATATTTACTCACTAACTATCTGGATCGCGTACAGTAATTTTTTTACATGAAATATTGTTACATTCTCGGATTACACAAATATCTCCACTTTCTTTATATGCTAATTTTATTGCATAAGCGTACAAAATTGTTCATTAACCAACTATACGAAAGTCGTGTTGTTACTAGTCGAGTCATGTATGTTTTATTAATGATAATATTTTATTAATAATAATACTATGGGACTTATTAAAAAACTAAACACAAAACATGTTTAGTTTCATGGAACCAATGAAAAAATTTCCAAGTCAAGTTTTAAAAATCTAATAAAATATCCTCTTACTCTATAAATCAGGAGAACCAACAGCGTTGTGATCAAATATAGACTGAATAGTGAAAATACATAACCTGTTTGAATACGAATTCTTAATTCATGATAATTATATATGGTATCTCCAGCTGTCATGTGGTGGCTGTAATGCTTTGTGATATAAGAAATAACAACAAATGTACGCATTCGCACATGACAAATATACAGGGTGGGCCAAAAAAAGGGCCTCAGTTCAGACTATTGTATTTCATAGATATCAGCGATGCATGAAAGTGTCTAATATCTTAAAAACTGCTACTAATCTTGAAATTTTATATACAAAAAAGGATTTGTTCGTAACCTCCATATTTCGTCATTTTTTGACCCACGGAAATATGCAAAAAATCAATTTTTCCCATGTAAAAACAAAATTCAATGGCCATTTTTGACTGTTTTTACTGGGGAAATGTCAAAACCAAGGCCAGATTCAGATCCGCCGTGAAATTCTGCGTAGGATAGGCTATTCTACGGTTACCTATCGAAAATTTTATTTTTTTCGCCATTTTTTGGCCCATTTTTTACATATTTTGGGCTAAAACTTGCCGAAAATCGTCTCAGACGACTATGCCGTTGACCACAAAGTTGCTCAGTGAGTCGAAAAAACTACCCGAAAAACACATTTTCTCGATGATAAAAATTTTGACAATTTTTCCATACCATGTGGTCCCCCACATGGACCCGAAAAATCGCATTTTTGGTCAAAATTTTATCATCGAGAAAATGTGTTTTCAGGTAGTACTCGACTCAGTGAGCAACTTTGTGGTCATCAGTATAGTCGTCTGAGACGATTTCGGCAAGTTTTAGCCCAAAATATGTAAAAAATGGGCCAAAAAATGGCGAAAAAAAATAAAATTTTCGATAGACAACTGTAAAAGTGCCTATCCTACGCAGAATTTCACGGCGGATCTGAATCTGGCCTTGGTTTTGACATTTCCCCAGTAAAAACAGCCAAAAATGGCCATTGAATTTTATTTTTACATGGGAAAAATTGATTTTTTGCATATTTCCGGGGGTCAAAAAATGACGAAATATGGAGGTTACGAACAAATCCTTTTTTTGTATATAAAATTTCAAGATTAGTAGCAGTTTTTAAGATATTAGACACTTTCATGCATCGCTGATATCTATGAAATACAATAGTCTGAACTGAGGCCCTTTTTTTGGCCCACCCTGTATTTGCTGAAACGTCAACCAATCAACCAATTATGCCATGTGAATTATGGAGTTATGATTCTCAAAGTTTAAAAATTCCGTTGTATTTTATATTCCACTTCTATATGGGCGATATTGCGCCCATATACCTTTTTGTCCGTGTTCTAATTTTTATGAATATTCTACAATGTATTTTCATTGCACACTAGCCTATTATTAATTAAAGCAATTAAACGGCGCACGGTAAAAGCCCCCCGGTAACCCCCCCAAGCTCGCTATTTTTGGTCATAACTTTTTTCTGGAACATTCTAGAATTATGTGTAATGGCTTAAATTAAACCTAAGGCTCTTGGCTACCAATCGGTATATTACACGCCGCATCTCGATTCAAGAATCTCGAGATTTAAGTATTTTTGTCTCTTTACTCTTGAATTTTCGTGAAAATCAAGAGTAAAGAGACAAAAAAAATTGAATATAGTAGCAAATCTGATTTATGATCAATTTCACTAAGCGTTTCAAAATATATATGCACTCACATTGGATTGTGCATGGTAGACGCACTCATTATAATGTGCAATATTAGTAATCAACCTCGGCTAAAAACGTTACTTCAAAGAATTATATTATGGCTTTTTATTTTAGTATTTAAACCAAACAAGAAAAACTATCACTATATGAAAATATGATACCCTTATGATATTTTTAAACCCTTAAATTCTGCATGGTATGGAACATAGCTTTACGATACACAATGACATGTGTAAAAGTAAAATAATGTAAGGTTTTGTCTTATTTTGTTGTAAAAATGCTACTAATATTATTTGAAGCAAAATGTAAGTAATTAAACTAATTATTTATAATTAAGTTTTCAAGTCGAAATAAGCATATATACTCCTTTCTACTTTAAGTGCATACTAATAGGAAAGTTCTATGTTCGCATTGAAGGAATC
Source organism: Ditylenchus destructor (assembly GCA_022814885.1). Classification (NCBI taxonomy): domain Eukaryota; kingdom Metazoa; phylum Nematoda; class Chromadorea; order Rhabditida; family Anguinidae; genus Ditylenchus; species Ditylenchus destructor. The sequence continues at coordinate 35,967 of JAKKPZ010000392.1, forward strand.
ATGATTTTGATTTGTTACCATCGTATCCGAGATGTCGATAATATAAAACCCATAATGATTACAATAAAGCATATCACAAGAATAATGGCTAAGAATGGCCATATTTCGAGGCGGATTTTCTCGCGCTTTCCTTGTAAATCCAATTTTTCGTATCAGGCTAACTTTTTTTCAAGGTGCATGGGCCAAAAAGATTGGTACCGTTCGAATGCCCACAAGGTGGGGTAAATTCCTATCCATCACGTTTCCCCAGGTGAGCGTTTCACCAGGTGAGTGTTACTTGTCAGTTTGATGATTAGAAAATTTGTATCATAAATGGCTTGAATAAGTCACAAACACAAGTTCATCTAAGATTATGATTTTCCCCACTGATTCTATACACTACTTATAAAATTATTGACAAGTAAACAGAGTAGCGATCTATTTATTGTGGCCGCTTTTGGACCTGCAGGCTTTAAACCTTCGCCAACAATGCGACGAGAGAGTGCGCCGATCTCTAGTACATACAGGGTGTTCAATTTAAATGGCACGATTTCTTTTCAAAATATCTTTTTTGAATTCGCGTCTTAGATATAAGTGTTTATACTCATTTTGTAGCTAAGACTTTACCATTTTGTTTAAAAAAAAGATCAGCCCGATCGGCATACAAAAAGTGGAAAACGGCCTTGCCAAAGGCGGAAGAAATTTTCCGAAAATCTTATCGCTGCAAAATTGCAGATTTTTCAGGTTTTTGGCCGTTTTTGACGGCCGTTTGTGCCAATTTTTTGCACCTGGGGGTTTTCAGGTGTGCTGATTCCGAATCTGAGGTCGGTTTTCAGCTCGAGATTCAAATTTGGCGTTTCTTGGCATTCTGCCCGGATGCGCTTTTTTTGGCCCAAAAAAGGTCAGAAATTGCAGTTTTATGCTGCGATATTGAAAAACTAATTGCAGAATCGAAATCAGCGCATAAAAAAACCCCTTAAAACCACTCATTACCAAAAACAGTCCGGGAAATTGTGAAAAATTGCAATTTGGCCAAAAATGGACAAAAATTTCCCAAAAAAAATGACCTTTTTGAGACGATACGTATAAACTAATGCAAATTCGTGATCAGCGCATCCAAAAACCCCAAAAACACACACGGAGGAAAATTTTTGCCTTTTTTCCCAAAAAATGATTTTTTCAAGAATCATATGGTCCCCCCTATGGTCCAAAAGTGACCAAAAAATCAAATTTTTTCGGATTTTCGGCAAAATGTGTTTTTAGGGATTTTCGGATGCGCTGATCACGAATTTGCAGTTAGTTTTTACGTATCGTCTCAAAAAACGTCATTTTTTTGGCACTTTTTGGTCCATTTTTGGCCAAAAATTGCAATTTTTTTTTAATTTTCAGGACATTTTTTGGTAATGAGTGGTTTTAAGGGTTTTTTGATGCGCTGATTTCGATTCTGCAATTAGTTTTTCAATATCGCAGCATAAAACTGCAATTTCTGACCATTTCTGGGCCAAAATAGCGCATCGGGCAGAATGCCAAAAAAACGCCAAATTTGAATCTCGAGCTGAAACCGACCTCAGTTTCGGAATCAGCACACCTGAAAACCCCCAGGTGCAAAAAATTGGCCAAACGGCCGTCAAAAACGGCCAAAATTGGAAGTCCGCAATTTTGCAGAGCTCGGATTTCGGGAAAAATTTTTTCGCCTTTGGCAAGGCCGTTTTCCACTTTTTTGGATGCCGATCGGGCTGATATTTTTTTAAACAAAATGGTAAAGTCTTAGCTACAAAATGAGTATAAACACTTATATCTAAGACGCGAATTCAAAAAAGATATTTTGAAAAGAAATCGTGCCATTTAAATTGAACACCCTGTATTAGGTAACAGAACACTTTAATTGATAATCCTTGAAAGGCAACGTGTCAGATTTAATGAAGCTCTATTATGTTTTCATCCTAAAAACTGAAAAAGTCCCGACTTCTTCCACCATGAATCTGTACAATGCTTAAGAAATTATTCCCAAGTAAAAAAGTGTTGCAATCTACTTATTGTGCATTAAACCCGATGTTTGGGCCCACAATACACCTGATTCCCATAAATGTTTTGGTCACCACAAGAATTATGGATATGTTCATTCGTTTTAATGTTTCTGCACTCTCAAATGATTACAATTATCCCACTTTCTTCAGTATTACTCTACTTTAGTGAACCCTGCTTTATAATAAAGATGTCGGTCATTGCTCTTATGCATCCGATGTGCAATGAAATTGTTCAATATTTACTCACTAACTATCTGGATCGCGTACAGTAATTTTTTTACATGAAATATTGTTACATTCTCGGATTACACAAATATCTCCACTTTCTTTATATGCTAATTTTATTGCATAAGCGTACAAAATTGTTCATTAACCAACTATACGAAAGTCATGTTGTTACTATGCTGAGTCATGTATGTTTTATTAATGAATAATAATACTATGGGACTTATTAAAAAACTAAACACAAAACATGTTTAGTTTCATGGAACCAATGAAAAAATTTCCAAGTCAAGTTTTAAAAATCTAATAAAATATCCTCTTACTCTATAAATCAGGAGAACCAACACCGTTGTAATCAAATATAGACTGAATAGTGAAAATACATAACCCGCTTGAATAGGAATTCTTAATTCATGATAATTATATATGGTATCTCCAGCTGTCATTTGGTGGCTGTAATGCTTTGTGACATAAGAAATAATGACAAACGTCTTTCAAACAATGACAAACGTCTTTCAAATGTGTTATTGTTCTAGAAATGTAGGAAATAATTATAAAAATTATTTGCAATACTCAGAAGAAATCAGACGGTCTTATAAATAAGAAAAAGCAATTAAAACCGATTTTAATTTAATATTCGTATGGCGAAATGCTAAAGAACAATGACAAACGTCTTTCGGACGAGGTATTGCTCTGGAAATGTTGGAAATAATTATAAAAATATTTGCAATACTCAGAAGAAATCAGACGGTCTTATAAATAAGAAAGCAATTAAACCTTATTAATATTCGTATGGCGAAATGCTAAAGAACAATGACAAACGTCTTTCAATGGTTTTGCTCTGGAAACGTTGGATAATTAAAAAATATGTGCGATGCTCAGAAGAAATCAGACGGTCTTACAAATAAGAAAAAAATTAAACCTATTTTATTAATATTCGTATGGCGAAATGCTAAAACAATGACAAACGTCTTTCAAATGTGTTATTGGTCTGGAAACGTTGTGAATAAGTATAAAAAATATTTGCACTACTCAGAAGAAATCAGTCGGTCTTATAAATAAGATAAAGCAAGTAAAACCGATATTAATTTAATATTCGTATGGCGAAATGCTAAAGAACAATGACAAACGTCTTTCAAATGAGAGATTGCTCTGGAAATGTTGGAAATAATTACAAAAATATTTTCAATACTCAGAAGAAATCAGACGGTCTTATAAATAAGAAAAAGCAATTAAAACCTTTTTTTAATATTCGTATGGCGAAATGCTAAAGAACAATCACAAACGTCTTTCAAATGTGTTATTGCTCTGGAAATGTTGGAAATAATTATAAAAAATATTTGCAATACTCAGAAGAAATCAGACGGTCTTATAAATAAGAAAAAGCAATTAAAACCTATTTTAATATTCGTATGGCGAAATGCTAAAGAACAATCACAAACGTCTTTCAAATGTGTTATTGCTCTGGAAAGTTGAAATTATAAAATATTTGCAATACTCAGAAGAAATCAGACGGTCTTATAAAAAGAAAAGCAATTAAACCATTTTATTTAATTTTGGCGAAATGCTAAAGAACAATGACAAACGTCTTTCAATGGTTATTGCTCTGGAACGTTGGAAATAATAAAAAAATATTTGCAATACTCAGAAGAAATCAGACGGTCTTATAAATAAGAAAAGCAATTAAAACCATTTTATTAATATTCGTATGGCGAAATGCTAAAGAACAATGACAAACGTCTTTCAAATGTGTTATTGCTCTGGAAACGTTGGGAATAATTATAAAAAATATTTGCAATACTCAGAAGAAATCAGACGGTCTTATAAATAAGAAAAAGCAATTAAATGGAAATAATTACAAAAAATATTTGCAATACACAGAAGAAATCAGACGGTCTTATAAATAAGAAAAAACAATTAAAACCGATTTTAATTTAATATTCGTATGGCGAAATGCTAAAGAACAATCACAAACGTCTTTCAGACGAGTTATTGCTCTGGAAACGTTGGAAATAATTATAAAAAATATTTGCAATACTCAGAAGAAATCAGACGGTCTTATAAATAAGAAAAAGCAATTAAAACCTATTTTATTTTAATATTCGTATGGCGAAATGCTAAAGAACAATGACAAACGTCTTTCAAATGTGTTATTGCTCTGGAAACGTTGGAAATAATTATAAAAAATATTTGCAATACTCAGAAGAAATCAGACGGTCTTATAAATAAGAAAAGCAATTAAAACCTATTTTTTTTAATATTCGTATGGCGAAATGCTAAAGAACAATGACAAACGTCTTTCAAATGTGTTATTGCTCTGGAAACGTTGGAAATAATTATAAAAAATATTTGCAATACTCAGAAGAAATCAGACGGTCTTATAAATAAGAAAAAGCAATTAAAACCGATTTTAATTTAATATTCGTATGGCGAAATGCTAAAGAACAATGACAAACGTCTTTCAAATGTGTTATTGCTCTGGAAACGTTGGAAATAATTATAAAAAATATTTGCAATACTCAGAAGAAATCAGACGGTCTTATAAATAAGAAAAAGCAATTAAAACCGATTTTAATTTAATATTCGTATGGCGAAATGCTAAAGAACAATGACAAACGTCTTTCAAATGTGTTATTGCTCTGGAAACGTTGGAAATAATTATAAAAAATATTTGCAATACTCAGAAGAAATCAGACGGTCTTATAAATAAGAAAAAGCAATTAAAACCTATTTTAATATTCGTATGGCGAAATGCTAAAGAACAATGACAAACGTCTTTCAAATGTGTTATTGCTCTGGAAACGTTGGAAATAATTATAAAAAATATTTGCAATACTCAGAAGAAATCAGACGGTCTTATAAATAAGAAAAAGCAATTAAAACCTATTTTATTTTAATATTCGTATGGCGAAATGCTAAAGAACAATGACAAACGTCTTTCAAATGTGTTATTGCTCTGGAAACGTTGGAAATAATTATAAAAATATTTGCAATACTCAGAAGAAATCAGACGGTCTTATAAATAAGAAAAAGCAATTAAAACCTATTTTAATTTAATATTCGTATGGCGAAATGCTAAAGAACAATGACAAACGTCTTTCAGATGAGTTATTGCTCTGGAAACGTTGGAAATAATTATAAAAAATATTTGCAATACTCAGAAGAAATCAGACGGTCTTATAAATAAGAAAAAGCAATTAAAACCGATTTTAATTTAATATTCGTATGGCGAAATGCTAAAGAACAATGACAAACGTCTTTCAAATGGTTTTGCTCTGGAAACGTTGGAAATAAATTTTAAAAAATATTTGCAATACTCAGAAGAAAT
>JAKKPZ010000393.1:0-40312 GCA_022814885.1 Ditylenchus destructor
CCCCGTATCGGGGGTACAAAAAAAGTTTTCTTTTAGAGCAAAAAAAAACCCTTTTTTTCCCTTTTTTTTGGCAAAAAAGCCACTTTTTGTTCCCGGAAATTTTTTGCGGATTCGTATACCAATTTCGGAGACCAAAAATATATCAAATTTGGGGGAAAAAAATTTTCTTTTAAGAAAAACACCCTTTTTCCATTTTTGCAAAAAATGATTTTTTAACGGGCCCAAAAATTTTTAGATTTTTTCGGACTCTCAGACCTAAAAAAATAGATCCCCCCTTTCTCTAATTCTGGGGGGCCAGAAAGGACATTGGTTTAGGGATTAGAAGATGAAATAAATATCCTGAACTTTTTTCAGGGCTATTCTTTTTTCAGGAATAAAATATTAGCGCTCACATAACGACAGAATAGCCAACATTTTCCAGTTTAGATCCAAACCATCGTGAATATGGCGACAGAACTAGCGTATTCTCTGCATGTATAGAACTCAACCACGAGAAATGGCCTGTATTTCAACATTTCGTCCGTCTGGCCACAGACCCGTTCATTTACATTGACAGTATGGAATTGACCCATCAAAATGCTGTCCTAAACTCATTGACCGGAGCAATGAACTCAGATCGCGATCGTCTACAATGTAGAAAACTCAACTTTGATCTCAAAAGCAACAGCGAGAAATCCATCACATGGGCAAAAAATCACGTGCGCTGTAACCAGTTTTATATTTATGGCCAAACTGACTTAAATCATGATCAAGCGTTCCTTGATTTCCTCTTGACTGGAGCACAATGTACACCATCAATCAAAATCGGTTATCGTGATCTTTCTAAAGTCGTTATCGATTTTGTTCAGGTAAATAACTTTGTTCAAATATTAAATGATTTTCTGCCTTTTGTCTATTGATCGAAATTATCAATTAGTCGGTCGATTATAATTGATCGATATCAAAATGATCGAGCGATCCAACAATAGAGTTGTGAATAAACCACGAAAAATATCTGAACAATGCAAATTTACAATTGCCACATTTACATTTGTTTATATTTCTAGAAGTTCATGGATCTCAAGGCCTCCAATGAAAGCCAGCTTGTTGAGGCCATTGAGTGCAATTTCACGCGTCATGTCGCACAATTGTTCAAGAGTAATTTATCGTCGAAGGAAACGGATGTGATCGCAGCAATACGCACATCTTTGAGTTCGTCAATGCCGATATCGGAAAGAAATTACAGCTTACTGTTCAAAATCATGACTATCTCGATTTTATGTCATGCTTTTTGATTAAAATTAACAATTTGTAATGGCTTTTATTAGTTGTGTTTAGAATACAACTTCGAAAAGGGAAAGTATTTTACTGTATCTACTTAAGTATGTCGTACAGCACTGGAATCCTGGTTAGACGGATTTATGTATCATCTTTCATTTGTAGAAAATATTTATATTTAAAAATTTTTATAGAAACAGGTAAACTGATTACAGTATCGGACAATAGTCAACATCTGGTTTCGATATACTTGAAAAAGATTTCTGGTCATCAGTGAGAGTTACGTTTGAGATTCATGAAAGCGTTTTGAGTTCCATTATTCTTTTCACAAAGGCAAAACCTTGTTTATTTTCAAAGTCTGCCTCCTTTAAATTATCTATAAGAGATTGAACAGACCCCTTAAGTTCTTCTTCCGTGGACATTTTTCCAGTTTGAAGCTTGTCTAGTTCCACCAGTAAATCTGAACTGTATTCATGTATTTCGTTCACAATAGGTTTAATCGCAGAAGCACCTTTAAATAATCTAGCCCAAACTGAAGACGGCTGACTAGAGTTTTTTTTTTTGGTTGAGTCAAGTGATTTGCCTTCCGACTTTCAGCGCTTTTAAATTGGTCATAAAAATCGTGCATTTTTCGCATGCATCTTTTGCATTTTAAGAACTCTATTCTAAAAATTTCTAACTCCGATTTCACATTGTATTATGATATCGACTTCCGTTTGGGATGAAATTGCACTCTTTATTTGGATGAAAGCATTTAGGTAAAAGAGAGTTTTGACGGTACCAATTTTTTCCTATCTTTTAATCTTTAAATCATTCTCCAATTTCTTTAATAGTTTGGAAACATTTATATACAATTGGTTGTCGGGTGGTAGTTGTCCCGGTCCCTATGAAAGCCGAGTATTTTGCTAAGAAACTAATTTTATGTGTTTATTTGCTGTTATATCTTGTGTGTCGACAGACAAGTGTGTCTGATAGAGAAGTATAGGGATGGGTTTTGTATTGTCTGTTTTGCTGGTTGGGTGGTAGTTACGAAAGAGATTCGTTTAAGCAAAGTTTTGTCGGCTCTCAGACAACAAAGAAGTTGTGCTCTGCTCCAAAATGAATTACTCTGATTTTGTTTTGTCCATGTTTTAGATAAATAGTCAATGTTCCAATGTTATGGGAGCGTTTTCTAGCAAATTCTCTCGGATAAAATTTCTCTATAACGCTGTTTTGATTTCCACATTTTATGGCCCATTCCCTCAGGGGATATAGTTACACAAACGTCTGCGACAGTGTAACAATCAAGAGTGAATAACTCTCGATTCAAATCTGAGTACACTGTTAAAACTAACAAATTGGTCATGAGCACAATTAGGGCTTTTCATAGACACAAAAAATTATCCAAAACTATTGGCAGTTAAGAAAATTATGTTTTTGCGACAAAGATCGCACTCACCATAAAGGATTAGATGGATGAAATATATTACTGGCGAATTTTGAAGTTTTGGGATTACCCAAATTTGGGAGTTAATTCGTGGTACTACGAATAAAACATATATCTTAGGTCAACCGAAATGGCAATGTCAACTCGCAAAAAGGTGGAAATCCCGGATAAAGCTTGGCTCGAAACGCTCAAATTCCTCATGGGTCCTCAATGGCAGAAGATGCGCTTTGTGTCTCATCAACTCGCCGAAGTGGTGCGCAACAACATCTCAGAATTGCCACGTATCATAATCGACAACGTTAAATTTTCGGATGTAAGTGAAAATTTTAATACTTTAAAACATTCGTTTGATAGCGAAGTGGGGCCGCTTCGCGGCCCTCACTTCGCTAGGAAGCGGGGAGCGTGCACAGCGGGAGATTGGGTTCGTCATCGCTTCGCGCACCGCCATCAGTATGCCCTCGTCTGTATCAGTATGCCCACCGCCATCAGCGGTCAGATTGGGTTGTTCCTAAGCGTAAATTCATTGTAAGTATATATTCGTTAAGCATAAGTTATAATTTTTTGAGGTATTAGTGGTAACACCTGTCACGACGTGAACGTTCCTCAATCGACAGGCGTTTTGGGTTTTTTTTTTGGTTCACCCGGGGGATTTCAACCGCTAACCTTTTTATTTATTCATTCATTTTCTTCCACTACTCCTTTTAGGAGTTTCATTTTCATATTTGGTCTTTCCCGTGGCTATTTCTTCTTCAAAAAGAACTTCCTTCCATACAACATTTTTCACTTTGTTACCTTTATCAGGTTCAGCTGCAATTTTTATATAGTCCCAGCCTCTGACTCGCGAGAATGCGACATAACACTGACCATGAGAAAACACTGGGACTGTTAAGTCAAGTCCTATATAATCAATTGTTTGTCCCTGGCATTTATTTATGGTCACTGCAAAGCATGGTTTTACCGGAAATTGTTTTCGGTACAGTGTGAAGGGAAATTCATTACCACTGTCGGACCCGTAAGAATGCCTTCCAGAAAGAGGGGGACACGAAAAAACCTGACATACGGGGACAGAAAACTATATTTTGTCTAAATTTGTCTACATTTTAGCTATATTTTGACATCAAATTCGGATTCCCCGCTAAAAATTACCCTAATTAGGTACCTGTCTAAAATTAAGCACCCCTAAGAATGCGTTCAAAACAGGGGGGACACGAAAAAACCTGACATACGGGGACAGGGACCCATAAGAATGCCTTCCAGAAAGAGGGGGACACGAAAAAACCTGACATACGGGGACAGAAAACTATATTTTGTCTAAATTTGTCTACATTTTAGCTATATTTTGACATCAAATTCGGATTCCCCGCTAAAAATTACCCTAATTAGGTACCTGTCTAAAATTAAGCACCCCTAAGAATCCACTTCCCGTGAATCCCATGCGACATACATTCCCATGCGACATACGGACAGCTTTAACTTACTATAAGGATATTATTATACTTAATTGATGTTTTGGGGGCAATTTTAGTCCCATGGCCGACTGCGACGCAGTTGGGCATATGATGATTGTCACTAGGCATCGGCGAGCCCGAGTCCGCTCTCTATGTCTGCACAAAGCCTATACAGTCGGCGTTCGATAAACCGACAGTTTCTATAAACCGACAGTTTCGCCCGGTCCCGGCCAAAATATAAGGACTTACATACAAAATGAACCTCGATAAACCGAACATCGATAAACCGACACATTCGGGAGGGTCGGAAGAAAAAAAAGCATAGGGGGTACCACATGAAATTTTTTTCCGGCGCCGCCATTGGCGGCACTGGAGAAAATTTTGAGCAATTTTCCCGAATTTTCAAAATTTTCCTTCAATTTTGCTCCACATTTTAAAAATTTCCTCGATAATTTTTGCCCATTTCTTCCATTTTGGTTCATTTTTTATATTTTCTCGGAATTTCATAGGTGTTCCCAAATTCCCTTTGCACATCGGCACCAAGTGTCTCAAAAAGCGTCCCAGCCGTTTTCAGCCAAAAATCAAAAGAGGTCTTGTCAAAGATTTTTTTTGCCAGGACGCAAGTTCAGGTGTTGCTCTATCACACCTGGTGGGTGAAATATTCGTCTCTACATAATTTATTAAAATCTGGGGCTTCAAAGTTGGTACACTTTGCGTTTTTCAGTGTTAAATGAGTCAACTTTGACAGCCCAGATTTTAATAAATTATGTAGAGATGAATATTTCACTTGTACAGAATGGTCGAGCAACACCTCAAATTTTACTATTTCAAAAAAAATCTTGGCTAAGACCTCATCTGCGCCCATTTCGACATTTTTTCGGTTTTTTTGCCCAAAAATGGCCATTTTCGTGTATTTTCGAGAAAATGAGAAGTAGAACGTTCGAAATCGACCGGGATTTTTGGTACTTACCCTATTTCGGATACGGCGAATCCGAATTTGACCTCAGATCGGGGGTGGTCCCGCCACGAAAATTGGGAAAATTGCGTTTTTTGGCGTTTTTGGGCGAAATTTGTCACAAAATGGTGCCAGAAAATTAGTATTGATGGTATTTCATTTCAGAGTTCTAAATTTTTAATCAATTGTGGTCCGGCAAACAAGAATTCGTCGTTATTTTTAAGAAAATTCGGTATTTTCGCGAGAAAAAAATTGATTGACGGACGTGGGGTTCGAACTTGAGACCAAAAACGCTCAACAGATCGTCCGAAAATGGAAATTTTTGACGTGATATGAAAAAAATAATTGCAGATTCGGAATCAGCGCATCGAATTACCCCTAAAAACACTGATTGCAGAAAAATTTTCCACATTTTGAAAAAATCGATTTTTTTCAAAATCCATGTGGTACCCCCTATGGTGAAAAATGGCCAAAAAATGAAATTTTTTTGGAATGTCAGCAAAATGTGTTTTTAGGGGTATTTTGATGCGCTGAGTCCGAATCTGCAATTATTTTTAACGTAACGCATCAAAAATGGTCATTTTTGGGCCATTTTTTACCAAAAATGCAATTTTCCCAACTTTCGTGGCGGGACCACCCATGATCTGAGGTCAAATTCGGATTCCCCGTACCCAAATTAGGGTATGTACCAAAAATCTCGGCCAACTCTCGACAAAAACATGGCTGAGACGCATTTTGAGACGGCTCCCGTGTATTTGGTGCCGATGTGTTTGGGGGACCAAAGCGAATTTTTGAATAAAACTTTATTTATTAATTTTTTGACAAAAATTGGGCCATATTCTCAGCTTTCCACATAGAACACGAATCTAGGCAAAAATTAGGTAAATTTAAGGTAAAATAATGTAATTTAAATGCATAAATGTAGAAGAGGGCCAAAAACAGCTTCTATCTCTCGTTCTTTGTAAAAATATAATGCCGAAAAAAAGAGTATTCTAGCGTCCTGCCTTTATCAAGCATCTCATTATTGGATGCTAGAGAATTGGTTATCTGCGTCTCTACCCTACAAATACAATGGGTTGTTATTTAATAAACATGATCCTATTGTATTTGTAGGGTAGAGACGTAGATACACAATTCTCTAGCACCCAATGATCAGATGCTTGATAAAGGCAGGACGCTAGAATATTCTGTGTTTCGCCATTATATTTTGCACAAAGAAAGAGAGCTAGAAATATAATGTGCAAACCAAAAGCAATGATTTCACATAAGCTTTGTGCAGACAGTGAAAGGAGATTCGGACTCGGTTTCGCCGATGCCTAATTATCACATGTTTTACCGCAGGATCGAAAAAGTCGAAAATTTGGGCACTGTGGCGCCAAAATACTGTATTCTCTTCATCAATTTACTTACGTGAACATTTTTTATAAAATACATCCGATCCCACGAACGTCTGCATGCCGATGTTAGTTACCAGAAGCAGCACAATCGTTTTCGAAAGAAGCGTGGCAGCAAGACAAGAACACTGAGACACGAAGAAAATCAGTAGCTAAAATAAAAAATTATGCCATTTAATTATTTGATAAAAATATATTTGACACAATTTCATCGTGTTAGGTTTTGTTTTTATATTAAAGAAGAAAATTTACATAAATCAAGCATCCTATAAAATAGCCAAAAATTTTATTCCGTTTTATAAAATAGGTAATTACAGGAAGTATGGTAATTACAGATTAATTTCCCTAGCTAAAATATGCGACTCTCTTTAGTTTTGTATCCAGAGAAGCCATTATTTGTTTTACTGAGTGCTGATGCCCTTTAACCAAGGTAGGATATTACTCCCACGTCGCCTCATCTAATCACCCTAAAGCAATTCAAGCACAAAATACCTTGATGCGTTGCAACCAGTGAATATAGAACACATCTTGCTTCTTAGCTCGTAGTACGCGAGATTTTGAACGAAAGACATCCATTCACTGCGGCTGGGCAAAGCCAAATTGATATTCATCTTTACTGGCACGATTGAATTTACACTGGAAATTAATTTCAAATTAGTACCGTTTCATTTACGAAGATACAAAATGGCGAAACGGATGCTGAAGCAACTTTAACGTTCCATAACAACTTTGTATTACTACTGTTCTAACAAAAATTTTTCGTTTCAGACCAGTTCTAGTTTTGTTCCCTATCGAAAAGAATGAAAGGAAATGAGTTTTTTCTTGTTGATTATGCGCAATCGTGTTCACACATTACCACAACATTTAAGCCATTAGTCATAAGAACAAATTTTTCCAGATCATTCTTTAGCAGCCGAAAAGTTAAATATTACAGTTTTCATATTGCTAGCCGGTCTTAGCCTGGAAATGAACTCCTATTTCAGTAGAAGTAAGAGCCTAACGTTTAGGCATACGAAAAGCCTATTTTCTTTGATTCCAAGATCATCGAATGTAGGCAAAATATTCTGTTCTTGATTTTCCTCATGAGACTCATTCCATTCAAACTTACCAGGCAACGACATAAGTCCGTAGAATGAGATCGTTATCAGTTTCTTCCTTCCTTCTTCGAAGTGAGTTAGACAGAAAAAGACACGAAGAGAGAGTGGCCGCCAATTCAAAACAGAGATTATTCATTCTACGGACTTATGTCGTTGCCTGGTAGTTATTTTTAAATTTAAAAGATTAAAAGAATGGCTATGACAGTAGTAAGTCCTGCAGGTTTGGGGCCGAAAAATTTTCAGTGGGCGGAGCTTAATGTTTTACTTCGTGACATGTAATCAATCAAAAATGATGGGTAATAAATCAAATGGTGACAGTTTGAATAGAAATTAAAAAACATTTTTCAAAATGACAAATGTCTCACAAGTAAAACATTTGAAACCATATTTGTGATATATAAGGGTGGGCTGTGTTTATACATGATCATTAGTGCTGCAAAAAATGATTGGTGGTATTGCTAACAAATCTCTTCTTATGACTGAAAGTGATCTAAAATTTCGGAGCCGTATGGGGGCTGAAAATGGTACCATTCGTCTTCTCTCGTCGAGACGAAGCGATTGACGTGTCACTCGCCCAAATCCGAGCGCAGCATCCTACCCAATCTGCTGGGGGTGGAAGAGCTTCATCTTGCGACTTAGAGGGACCCGAAGAAATCCAAGAAATCTTCCCCGTATATTGACTTGGCTTGTCATATACTATCATTGTTGAGATATGTTGTTTTGTCTTCGCTTAATGTATTGTTTTGTACTGGTATCGCTTGTTGCATTATGACATGTAATTGTTGACTTTATTGTATATGTATTGGGTCATTCGAAACGGAACCCGCCATGGAAGTTACGAAATTCGATTTGAATATGCCTCTTTTCGCGCCTTTGGCATACAGTATATGAGGTATTTTGAGGCTTTACAAGGACTCTTGACTCAATATGATGAAACCCTTGGAGAGCAAATCGACCCGCTGAGCCCAAATTCGGGATCAGATTTGTACTTTGATCTTTGATTTTTGAACTTTTCCTTTTATAATTTGGATTTTTCCAGGATTTTAAAGGAAAAGTTCAAAAATCAAAGATCAAAGTTCAAATCTGATCCCGGATTCGGACTCAGCGGGGTCGATTTACTCTCCAAGGGTTTCATCATATTGACTCAAGAGTCCTTGGAAAGCCTCAAAATGCCTCAAAACACCTCATAGACTGTATTATTGAAGCGTATAAAACGCAAGAGTTTGTTTTAAACAAATATTTTTCTATGGGTGAAATGCAAACATTGTTTCGCCCATAATCTGAGACAATGTTTGGGTTTTGCCGTAAAGTTAGGGCATCGTCAGTCAGACCTTTACGACATGGTGAAAATAATATGGTGAATTTTGGGAGGAGAATAAAACGAGTGTGAATTACTAATAAGACTAAAATTGAAAAGTTGAAGTATAAACGCGAATTTGATAACAAAATAGAAGAAACGTATAAGATAATCGCGGTTGGAATAACCGATAGTAAGATAATTTCAAACATCGTTCTTTTATGTTTTACTTTTCTTCGCGGGACAACCAATGTTTACGAGTAATTCAAAAAGTGTTTTATTTTACCGAGAGATTTGATTTAGCCTCTTATAATTGGCATTGCCAAATTGATGCCAAAGGCGCGAAAAGAGGCATATTCAAATCGAATTTCGTAATGGTTGTTTACAGCCATGGCGGGTTACGTTCCGAATGACCCAATACTCAACGCTCCAAGAAGAGCAAATAAATTATTATTATTAAGCTCGCATCCCTTACTTAATATTTGATTTGGCTAACAGTCCATTTGGGTTCTCCCTTGCCGGCTCCCTTCCGTGAAAGTTTGCTGTGGATATGCTGTTGGGGATTTCGAAGGCGGTAAAGGTAACCTGCGCGAGTTATGCACTCTCGAAATTGCCTAAGGACAAGAATATGCTCTTTGTCGGGAACATTCGAAAATATCCGACCGAAAATTTTTGTACTCGGTGATTTTCGGTTCCGACGAAACCAAATTTGAGGTCAGATTTTGGATTGGCCTTAAATCGAGCCTTGCCGAAGGCCATTTGAAAATTAGGCTATTTTTATATTCATTTTGATCTTTGCACTTTAAGTTCGTCTTGCTTTCGTTCAACATTTGCTTCTTTTCGTTTCAAACAAAAATAAAATAATTAATTTAGCCGAGATTTACAACTCGTTGTTGACAATCGATTGAGAGAGCTTAAGAAAAGTTTATATCTCGCTGCAGATGTTCAGTAATGGTTTGAACCAAGTGTTTCGTTTTTGCTTGGAACTCCAACTAACTTATTTCGAATGCTCATATTCCCATGTTGTTATGGCATATCATAAATCAAATAGTAATTCTTCCATTCTGTGTCATTTTCAATATGAAAATCCAATGTATCCAAGTTAACATCTCTTGCGAAAGCAAATGGGTTACTAATGTTTAATGCTACAAAAATGTTCAATACTTAAGAAAAATAAGTTTATTCATGGAAATATCACACAATAAAGAATAATTAAAAATAATACAATCAGCGCTAAGAATAGTGTTTACATTCAAATCATTATTATGTTCAATTCATCTAGTTTTAAGTGACTTGCGCTGTTTAGACCCGTAAACTCCCCGGATTAGAGCAAGGACTCTCCACTTGCTGCTCACCAAGTGACCATTTAAATGCGGCAGATTGCTCCATCTGAATTCAATTCCAGAAAATTATTTTTATCTTAAAAATTACACCGAAATTTGAAAGAGTTGAAGTTAAGAAAATGACTGCCAGCATATCCAGGGGCCAGTGCATTGGTTAAATTTGATCAACGATACACAATTTATATGAGAAGTATAAACAAAATATAGATTTACTTCGGGAAGGTTAGTTTTGAAATCGTGAAAATGAGTAGCAGCACCAAGACAGTCAATGACGCGCAATTAGTATTAAAATCAATAAACCCCTCATGACTCTGTAATTATCAAGAAATTTCTAACATAGAATTTAGTTAAAGCTTAATTTATTTTTCATGCAAAATAAAATACCTTGTCAAATGCTTAATCACTTGGTCCAAGCGATAGCGAAGATATGGATGCCTTTATATGCCCAATGCAAGAAAAATATTGTGAAGTAGGTGGTGAATGAAATACCGAATATAAGCGCGTAGGAGATAATCGGAAATTCGCTGACGATGTATGATATGAGTCCCACTTGAGCTCGAATTTTCAAAGATGCCGAGGAGAGCTGAAAATTAGAATCGTATAGTAGACGAATGAAATGGGAACATCTGATCTTTACTGGCATATATTATTAAGGGTTTTGTTGAGAATCCGTATATTAGCAAAATTTCAAAGGATTATTATAAATATTTCTCTTACAATTTGATCTTATGAGGAACACGCGTCAAAACTTATGTCGAAGTTTTTACTGATTGTTACATAGCAATGCGTTAATCAAAATGAAATAACGGAAATTATTAGACCATATCAATTAGTACATTGGCGCTTTTAAAAATCAAAACGACAAACCTGTATGAATTTATTCTGCAGCTGTATAGTTATAAATTGTGTCCGTTTTCCTGCCTTTCCAAATACTGGCCCGGAAATCCACGACTATTGTTTCTGGAGGCAAAACTTCATTCGAAAGGAATCCAGTCAGGTACAACGGAAAGAACATCACATTTCTGCTCTAAAATTGGTGATTTATTAACAATTGTCGAACTTAAATAAAAGTCAAACATTAATGAACAATTAGCGAAATTTCAAATAAAGGATTATTATAGATATTTTTCTTATAATTTGATCATATGAGGAACACGTGTCAAAACTTATGTTAAAGTTTTTACTGATTACTTCAAGTTTTACTTAAATTGATCGAACAAAAGTTAAACCTTAATGAACAACGTGCCGAGCCAAGACCGGGTAGGGAAATTTTTGATAACTGCGACACCTTTGTTATATGAAGTCAGTAGTTTAACGATTCATCTTTGAGGTAGATACTGGCAAGAATATTCCGAGACGGCGATTCTGTTCTGTGTCAAAGAGGTTGAGATTTAGTGTGAAGCTGTGATAGTAGCTGGGCTGCAGTTCAAATTCCTACAAAAATTGTTTTGATTGTTATGGAATTGTGTTGTATTGTTCTGTCAGAAAACCGGATTTCTAAAAATAGGCCAAACTAAGTCATGGCAACCAAGACCGAAAGTAAGTCCGTGATTTCCACAAGTTTTTCATTCATTTGTCCGGAATCAAGAATCCGAAATATGTCACCAATTTTTCGCAAAGGTAAGAACTTAGAAGTATGAATCCCGGAATCTCGCGTCCCGCTAGCTTGTGGTAAAATATTAAAAATTGCTTCAAAATTAGATAAAACGCAATCTGAGATAATTTTTAAACTCCAACGATTTTGTATAAAAATTGTAATTTTCCGTGAATATTAAAGAAAATATTTTTTGGAAGAACATTTTGTGACCAGATTTTACTTTATAGTTTACTGAATTTTTAGTATTTGATGTTGGTGATTGATGACTTTTTGGGACAAAAAGCAGAACAAATTGGAGAAAAATATCAAACATCTAACGCAATTTCGTTACTTTTACAAAGAATTAACCTCTGAAATCGGCATTACGGCTTCCGGGTAAGAGCACACTCCGGCCAGGTGAACGTCACAGGTTTGAAAAGTGAACTCGAGCGGCTCCTCGTGATGGACGAATTTTGTAGCGAACGCATATCTGACAAACATTGGAGTGAAAAACGAAAGGTAGACGACTAGCACGAATTGAATTATCAGGATGATCAACTTTTCTAGCGAGAAATGAGAAAGGACTCGCCACAGTTTTGTGCATTCTCTCTGTTCTGCCATTGTTGCGAATTAGTTACCTGCAAACATGGACTTGTCGCCGAATTTCTCGAAATTTTAGGACAAATAATAACATTTGACTTTATACAGTCGTCCCTCTCTAATATGACCCTATCCGTTTTGCCCGAAAAGGGTCATATTAGGGAGGGAGTCATAGTAGAGAGGGTCATAGTAGAGAGGGAATTTCCATACAAAAAAATCCATCTCGGCCAAAATGGGTCATAGTAGAGAGGGTGAAATTTTTTTCCAAAATTTTTTGACACTGCATAGAACCCGTTTAGATTGACTATTTAAGTCGTGAATAACCGTTCTAGATAGGTCCCATTTTAATTTCAAAAATTTTCATTTTTGGATTTGTAAAAAAATTTTTAATTTTTGGGAAATTTTTCAGTTAAAATGGGATGTATCTAGAACGCTTTTTCACGACTTAAATAGTCGATCTAGCTAGGTTTTATTCTAACTAAAAAAATTTCCAAAAAATAGTATTTATTGGAAATTAAGTAAGTATCCATTATCATAATAGCACAAAAATCTGGCAGACGGTTAGAGAAAAGCGAGAGAGAGCACAGAAATTAGCCCGTCAGTTAAAAAAACGTGAGACTATAAAGAAATTTGTCAAAAAATGGTAAAAACATACAAAACCATTTGCAAAATTTTGAAGAAAATTTGAAATTTAGATAAAAGTTTTACTTGAAAATTTGAATTTTGGGTGTGAAATTCAAAAATCAATAGGGGGTACCCTTTTGTCACTTTTCTTGCCTGACCCCCGAAAAAGGGTCATATTAGAGAGGGAAGGGTCATATTAGAGAGGGAATTTCCATACAAAAAAATCCGTTTCGGCCGAAATGGGTCATATTAGGGAGGGAGTCATAGTAGAGAGGGTCATATTAGAGAGGGACGACTGTAGTACGAAGAAGAAACCGAAGTAGAAAAATACGGAAGGAAAATACAAAAAGAATACGCATCGCAATGCACGTGAATTTTAGGCGGGAATTTGAAATGCAATTTTGAATTGCAAATGGTTTTGGTTAAAGAAAACGTTTCTCCCAAAAAGAGAGATGTCTCCAAGTTTATTTAACGCTTCGACGTAAGAAGCGGTATCCATTTACAGGTATTTTGTGTCAATGGCGAAGGAGAAAACTAGCTTTATCCCCCTGTATAGAAACGAATTACTACTTTTGGTCACATATGTAACCCCCAATTCTGACATTGCTAACCCCCCTAAAACATGGGTTTTTGGGCGTACTCGCGATTCTTGGGTCCGGAACCGCCAAAAAGTGAGAGATTCTGTAGGGGGCGGGGACGGATGGACCACCATGCGAATTAGAGGGAACCGATAGAGCAAGATGTCGTATATGGCAGTTGTCGTTTATCGGAGTTTAGAGAAAGAGAAGAAGCAAATTTCCACCTCTGTAATTTTCTAGGCCTTTGTCATAACAAAATAAAGAGTCAGCGAGCGCAAATCTCATTTTTTATCATCAAAAAATCCATAAATAACAAGACCCTTACCGAATGAGATCCTAACTACCACCCTAACAGAACCAGAGGAATTCCCGTTTTATGATTAGTCTCTTTTCAAAAGTTTTTACAAACAACAAGAACCATACCTGCTTGATAGTTTCAACGATTTGAGCGCAATTCTCCTCGTCCAGTGGTCGAAACGTTTCAATTAATAGTTCCTTATAAGGATCGCCGTTGCCATTTGATCTAAAATTTAATAAATTTTATATAATAGTTATACTAATAAATCCTTAGAGCGGAGAAACCAACTAGAGGGGTAACAGGCTTTAGCTTACCTGAGGGTTCACCGTTTTAGGCTTGGATATGGGTCTAAACCTTATGTTATTCCAGTAAGAACAGTTAATTGCCAAATTCGGAGTACTTCCGTACCCCCGTCCCAAAATAATCCTTGTGGTCCCTTCCTATGTCCGAAAACTGAAAAATCAATTTTTTGAAAATGTGTCAAATTTTATACCGCTTATAGGTTTGCAAAAACTGGGCCGGGGGAGCTGCAGAAAATTGCCTTGGAAAAATAGGCAGTTCCCCCTCCTCCGTCCGACAGGGGGGATGGAGGGCGGAACTTAAGAAGTCCCAAATTGGCAAGCTTTTGCGTTTTCGCGGCGGCAAACCACTTCTGGAACGTTCTAGAAGGGCAAGTAATGGCTCTATCAAAAGCCCGGAATCTCAGCGTTACTCGCATACTCTATACTTACCTTAGAAGGAAACAATAGAGTATGCAACAAACCTCATAAGAAAATTGGCAATGTCCTCTTTTGGCAAAATAAGAACTGAACGATTGTCCTCAGACTTCACAAACGTGACGTCAATGCATTCGTGGTCGTTTGAAAGAAGTCCAGAGAAAATGGCATCGTCAGCAGCGGAGGACATCTCAATCGTCAAATAACGGCATTTGCGCACAAGATCAACCGTTGCATTGGAGAGTCCGTTTACGGCTGGGCCTAAAAATTTTTATTGTTTAGTGCTCATTGCTCTCACTTTTGCTTTAGCGAACGTTAGACACACATCTCACCATCAAAGAAAGATCATCGGAACAGGCTAAGAATGTCAAAAATGTTTACTTTTTCCAGACTTTGTGTGAAAACATAAATTGCATAAAAACCACGAAAAGTACCTATATTACAAGTACTTGCTCGTTGTCACCAGTGTTGCAACTTTTTCAAAAGTCGCCTCCGCCTCCGCCTCCGGGCAATTTTCCGAACGTCGCCTCCGCCTCCGGAGGCGCCTCCGGCTATTTTTGATCGCCTCCGGGTCGCCTCCGACCAAAAATCGCCTAAAATGCCCATTTTAGGCATGTTTGAAAAAATTTTTCCAAAATTTTCAAAAAATTTTTGAAAAAATTTTTTGGCGCCAAAAAATTTTTTGAAAAAATTTTTTGAAAATTTTTTGGAAAAAAATTCGTCAAATTTTGAAAAAATTTCAAAATTTTTCTTGTTTTTGTCAAGTTTTCATTAAATTTTCGCCTGCCGGAGCCGCCTCCGGACACCCCCGGAGGCGCCTCCGGAGGCGCCTCCGGCATATTTTGAGGGTCGCCTCCGACTCCGCCTCCGGAGGCGGAGGCGTTGCAACACTGGTCAAACCAGACGACCGCCATAGGGTGTATTCACCAACAAGAATATTAAAGAATAAAATTTCTTGTCTTTGTCCCAGGATCTTATGAATTTCGAAAAATTTTTGTTTCTTTTTCTTTTATGAACAGAAAGGGACTGTAAAATTATTTTGTTTATTTTCACGAAGACCTATACACAAAAATACCTGAAGATTCCAAAAAGTATTATATCAGATTCCAAAATGAAGTGCGAAATATCTGACAATACCGTTCCTAAGAAATTTATTCTGACGTGTTCTTTTTCAGAATGATAAATTGAGCGCACTTACTCATGTTTATGTAAATAAGTGCGCATATGTCTCTGCTTGTCCGGCAAACACACTCTCTTTTTTCTTAGTTGTGTAAACACTTACTTGTACGCGGAATCAGAGTCATAATTCTGTGTCGAAATTAAAACTTTTCCGCAAACAAATGGCTCATAAATATCAGTGTTACATTGGTTCGGCCAGAGCTATTGCCAAATTGTTATTCGTTTCGGCTGACAAGGAACACTCACCTGGTGAAACGCTCACCTGGGGAAACGTGATGGATAGGAATTTACCCCACCTTGCGGGCATTCGAACGGTGCCAACCATTTTGGCGAACCAGTGACGAAAAAAAAGTTAGCCTGATACGGAAAATTGGATTTTTACAAGGAAAATGCGAGAAAATCCGACTTCAGAGGCCGTTTTCGGGCGTTTTTGTCTATGAAAGTGCCAAAAATAATGTCATATTCGTGTTCCCCGCAATTTTTTGGGTAAGATAACACTTTTTCAGAATTTTTTGAGAAAAAAATTTTTTCACGTTTTTTCACCTGGTAGCAAAAAAACGTGAAAAAATTTTTTTCTTATTCTTATAAATTCCTATCCATCACGTTTCCCCAGGTGAGCGTTTCACCAGGTGAGTGTTCCTTGTGAATTAAAGTTTTACTTGTGTAGAAATAATAATTCATTTTATTCCTTATTAGCTTTAACATGCTATGCCTTTTTTGTTTTTGTCGGCTTCGGGTATTCTTGAGATGGACAGTCAAAGTATTACCTTTATTGCATATTGAATGAGCCCAAATGTGAATGAATCGGCCAAAGTACGAATTTGGCCGACCAATATGCATATTGGCCGGTTTCATACTTTGTATATATCGTACATATATATCTCTCTCAACATTCCGGCTCCCATCACCCCATAAGTTTCAGTCCCACTGATTATGAATACCACGTCCGTTTAATATCATATATTTTATACATAACATATATAAAATGTCTAAAATCTCAACAAAATCATAAATTTTGTCTAATTAAACATTCACATGACAACATTTTAGAAAATGAACCAAAATCTCGTTCCCATTACCACAATCATTGATATTTTCGCGCTATTCAATCGCAAGGAGCTATTCAGCCTTTCTAAAGCATGCCGGCGATTCAACTCCATTATCGAACAACAATTTGTCGAAGCTCCTTATTTGGTGTTTGATATTTTGGTGCGCAGTTCCCGTTGGAAATGGGCTCCAAATGGGGCAACTGATACAACTAATATGCAAACTCGTCTCGTTCCTTTGCTCAAGGCGTCAAAGTTCGTGAGGTTCCGTAACACCGTGTTTATTCCGTATAAAGCTCGAAATATGGTGGACGAGCTTACGCCAATCAAACATGTTTTTGATGGTCGAAGCTTGCAGATAGGTAAGGTTATGTTATTTTTTGTTATTCTAATTTAATGAGTGACAACGAAAATTTCCTTTGAAATCCCTATGATAAATTGGTATACCAATTCTGAGCCGGGGAGCGGGTTGGATACTGGGATATAGGTAGTATGCAATGTGTAAGCCTAATAAAGTATGCTCTCATGTAGTAATCTAATACCGAAGACTAGCAGGTGTGGTGCTTCCGGCGTCTATGACTGGCTAAAAGATTCCAGTGCCGGCCCCATTTCGAGGCAGGGTGGTAGGCAGGTTCGACCTTCAGTGTCGACCGTAGGTCGGCACGGACCCGACTCACTCGGAAGGTTCCCAAGGTGCTAATTTTGTTTCGAGAATTCGTCAAAATTTTTCTTGGCTAACTTTGTGGAGCATGGTCGACTTATATGACGAGGCCGGGCTTGATAAATCGTAGCTCACTTATAGCGAGAGTTAGCTTGACGGTGAAAATCAGGCGGCAGAGAGAGACAACAAGAGGATGACGAAATAGTGTGGGAGCCCGCGTGGTTAGAGAAACAGAGAAAGAAAGAGAGAGACGGCCGCACAAAGGGAGTTGTTGACAACAAACGAGACGGGTTGTTTACGATTAATAGAAGGAAGGAAGAAGAGAGGAGCCGGCCTGTTTATGCATTCTCGCTTTCTCTAACTGTCTAGCAACGCTCTCTCCCACACTATTTCGTCATCTTTCACTGTCTGGGTGTATATTTTGACCGTCAAGCTAACTCTCGCTATAAGTGAGCTACGATTTTATCAAGCCCGGCCTCGTCATATAAGTCGACTATGCTCCACATTATTAGCCAAAAAAATTTTGACGAATTCTCGAAACAAAAATAGCACCTTGGGAACCTTCCGAGTTAGCGTAGTCGAAAAGCAATATATGGCTAGACACCCGGGACGGACACATGCGTTGTACGGGGTGTACGGTCGGATCCAGCTATGGTGACGGACAGAATGCAACCAAATAGTGGGGTTACCCTAACTGTTGGACATATTCACCTTAATTAGATCCATTAACACATCAACAATTGGTAGTTTTATAGATCATTTAGGGGTTTATTCTAAATTTAGACAAAACGGAAACAACAATACCTTTAAAAAATTGTCCATTGAAACACTACGACCACTGTACCGGGAAAATTGCGTGCAAATTGTTGAAACTATCAAGGAGGTGAGTGACTTGTTATTGATAAAACTTGTTAATAATTAATTAGAACTAATCTGAAAGTGGATTTTCGGTTTTGCCTGATTTTTTTAATTTTTAACTTTGCTTTTTTGCCTTTTACACACTTTAGCATTTTTTATCGGATCAGAGCTTGTCCACAATAGAAAATTATCTATATTCCTCTCCACCTCATATTCTCCCACCTCTAAACCCCCAACTGTACGACACATTTCTCTCATCCTATGTCACTCTAAATTGATTACTCTTTCAGAGATTCCTGGCGAGCACTACTTTTCTGAACTTCAAACTCGAATTCAAAGATGGCGAATTTTACGGATCGACTACCGTGTGCAATAGCAATACAGGCCAAATTTTGACGTATACCTTATGGTGATTTGCCAGACTGGATGAAGCTGAATTGCAACTATATAGTATCTTGGACTATTTCGATTACTGTTATTTTTATACTATTTTGTCAATTTGTAAAATATGTTATCAATAAAAGTTGCAATGAATTCTCATTTCAAATGGCAGTATAATGTGCTTGATAGTGGTGGCAAAATCGGTAATTTTACTGGGAAGATTAATTTTTTGACTAATTACGAACGATTCCTCAGTATTTATCAGATCTTAGAATGAAATGCTAAAACATCGACGATCACTTTTTCAATTATCAATCTTTTTTCATTCGTATAATATTAATTTATGCTGCATCGATTGAAAAAATATATAAAATTGTTTTATTTCGTCGATTACATATGATAGTATGTGATACAAAAGTTAAATTTAAACAGAAAACTGAAGTAAGTAAAACGGTTGAATTGAGAAAACGGTTGAATTGAAGTTTTCCGAAGAAGCGGCACCTCAGGCAAAGCTCTGAAATACGATTTGCAAGAACTTAATCGCTTAGTCTGCTTCGCAGATCGGCGGATCCATCATAAGCCGCCGACAAAGATTCCTTACTCCGCAATTTATGGCTTCCGACAATCCGAAAAATCAGGATTTGGGGCGTGGTCCGGGGCGAAGCCGCGGGTTTCCCTTGTTGTTTCCTACTAAATCGTGAAAAAATGAACGAGTATGGTACCAATTGAAAAGTCGAGTCGCAATTCGAAAATGACGAAAGCGTTATGAAATTGTTGGTGTCCGTTTTCTTCAAATTTTCGGTCATGGTTACAGAAAACTACAACAGCCTTGTGGGCCATTG
This sequence comes from Ditylenchus destructor, assembly GCA_022814885.1. Taxonomy (NCBI): domain Eukaryota; kingdom Metazoa; phylum Nematoda; class Chromadorea; order Rhabditida; family Anguinidae; genus Ditylenchus; species Ditylenchus destructor. The sequence goes on from JAKKPZ010000393.1 coordinate 19,577, forward strand.
CATGGCTTTGCGTGGCTTTATTTACAGAACAATCCGGTTGGGACCAACAATGCTCAAATGCAAATTTTGAATAGCTTTTTTCGTATTTGAGAGCGTTGAAAGAGAAAGCCGTCCGTTATGGTTTTCAGTCATGCTAATCTCGAATCAGAACTTACAATCTCGAAGATTCTTCTAGAACATGCTAGAAACTTATGTAAGAACTTTATGATTTATGAACTTTGATATTGTTATTTACTATGTGAATGAATTTTAACAGATTTATGTCAGCATTCATAAATGCATTTGCAAGTATATTTTTCTGCTTTTTCACATACAAGTTTAAAAGTAGAGTATGCGTATGGATATTCCAGAACATTATAAACAAATTTATGCAAAAATCAAAACTAAAGTTCGATATTGGCATATTCGAATAGCCATGCAGGCTGATTATCTGATTATCTGATAGTTTCCGTGTAATTTTGAGAGAAATACAGTGTTCTTACATAAGTTTCTAGAATGTTCTAGAAGAATCTTCGAGATTGTAAGTTCTGATTCGAGATTAGCATGATTGAAAACCATAACGGATGGCTTTCTTTTTCAACGCTCTCAAATACGGAAAAAGCTATTCAAAATTTGCATTTGAGCATTGTTGGTCCCAACCGGATTGTTCTGTAAATAAAGCCATGCAAAGCCATGCAATGGCCCACAAGGCTGTTGTAGTTTTCTGTAACCATGTTTTCGGTAAATTTAGGCTTGTCCTTCTAATGTCATTACAGTGTTCCCCCAAAATTACTTATTTCGCCAAAATGCTGAAATGGTAGCTGATTTATAAAATATCAATTTCTGTTGATTGTTCGATGTTGTCAAAATGATATTTTTTTATCTTCGAAATATTGGATTTAAAGTTAGGTACAAAAATTTCGAAATCACTGGGGAATACGGTATTTAAATATTCTCAAAATCTTCCATTTTCCAACACGGCCATCTTTTGCTGAGTTAAGTTTTGCTAAGTTATTCTCGGGCTGTGCTCCTTTTCCTTCAGATAAAGATTTCTTTTATTAAAATGAGTATCATAGAATAAAAATGAGTAGTTGATTAAATGAGTGTGTAGGTAAATGAACAATTTGAATATTTGAGATTACAATTATTTGTAACATGCAAAATTAACATTCCAAAATGATTAACGTTTGAGTTTTCCGCTTCTGAATTCGCTTTTCACTGCGCGTTCCCTCCTTTCAAACGAAACATTACGTGGACGGTCGAGCCTGCCTTGATGCCATACTCATCCAAGGCTTTGTCGTCAGCCAAACATCTTCCTAAATTATTGTCTTGAAATACAGATTCAAAATGACAATTTTGAAGACTGTGCTTGAATTTAACAACAGACACATACGCATATAACTCGCGCTCTAAGTGCAACATATCTGAGAATGAACTGATTTTTGTCTGCCCTAGTTAGAGAACTATTACCGCGTGGTGCCAGACGGCTATACAAATATTACCTACCAAACAAGAAAACCTCGCTTAGTGGTCGCTACCTTGCAAAAAATGCATTATCCACTAGCATACTGTAGTTAGAGTGCATCTTCTATTGCCTCCTATTTTTAATTCCCATATATTTATCCTCGGGATACAATTTTCAGTATAAATAAAGCTTCGAGAACATTTCTAATAGCATCGATTTTTTAGCATTTTGTATTTTAACAGTAGCAAATGGTTACCACAAAAGAGCAGATAAAATGTATCGGTCGGAAGTCCAATGCGATGCGCCACTCTCGGTTTAACATCGCTCACATCGTCATAAGTGTGAAATCCTTCAAGAGTAAAAGCGCTGCCATCGAATTTCAAAAACCTGATAGAAAACGTGTCGGCTGTATCAGCAGCGCTCGTGAGACTTGCCAAAGATGGAGTGCGATGAATGATTGGCGAGAGAAGATTGCGAATAGAGTGCGACAAACCATCTGAAATGTAATATTATGAAATGAAAAATTTCTTAAATGAGCATACTTTTATGTTTACATTTACCTTTAACCCTTCAATGCCCGACCGTGGGATTTTGCTGAGTTTTGGTATACAGACCTCATTTGGCTCCTGATAACGGGGAAAATATTATATTTTCGAAATTCGATCGAAATGGCGATTTTCAGTGGCTCGAAAATTTTGGGCCAAAAAAATCAGATACTGCACGGAATTTGATAAGCTTATTGGATTCTGCGTAGCTGATTTACTAATCAAGTTTTTTCAATTTCCGCAAAAGGTGCCAAATTTCGGAAGTACGAAGGTTTTTAGAAACTGAAAAATTTACGCTGATCTCTCCCCAAAATTCGCCAATTTTCCTCGGTTTTGGGGGTGTGTGTCGATATCGTAGAAAAAGTGGGTAAACAAATTACATATCCTGATTCAGGACAAAAAATTGGATGTATAGGAGCAATATCAGATTTAAGCTAGGAGGCCAAAAAATTGAACAAAAATTAATCCAAAGTTTGCGTTTTCGCATCATTCGGAAATGAAGGGTCCTAGAGATAGGTCCCTGATTGTTTAAGGATACGGTATTGCATAAAGCCATTAGGCCCGAAGTACTCCTTTCTTGAGTCAAAATTCCCAATTTCCACATTACCAACATCCTGACGTAATTTCTGGATGAATCTTTGGGCTTAAGTAACTGTTTTTAAAAGGCTAGATCCATATTTATTGTCTGAATTTCCATTTTGCGCGAAACGACTTGGCAAGGGTTTGAAAAATCATTTATGATACATTGATGTCCACTTCCAGACAAATTACCCTTTTATCGTATTTCACCAAATGAAATAAAAACTTACCCATGATAGCATAAATCGTTGGAAGGCCCTCTGGCGGAATAGTTGTGCTTTTGCGACACTCGGGACAAACAATGGCTCCGTCCGCGGTCATTGTTTCGACGCACTTCAAGCAGAAGGTATGTCCGCAGTTGAGCGATTTCGGTTCCACGTAAAACTCAGTGCAAATACCGCATCGCAAATGTTTCTCATCGTCAGTGTTGCTCATTTTCAGCGTAAAATAGATTGTAGCGTTTCTAAATATATCATATGATTTAGCACTGAAAAACGAAAATCAATGTAATCGTCAAGAGCGGAGAGATCATTAGCATATTGGATCAATAATTATGGCCCATTCATAAATTTTGTATCTCATGATCATCTTATGAACTAAGATATGAATAAGACGAAAGAGAGTCAATATGCCAAAATTTCTCAGAGTTTCTGAAGCTCGGAAGAGAGTGAAAGAGAATAGAAAAAAATCTATTTAGGCTATTAGGATTGCAGTACGAAATCGGAAATTCTGAACCAAAACATCAAAATCTTTTGAGTTTGGTATATTCCAAAATGAGTTATTTTGAATAATGTTTTGAATAATTTGCGTTGGGCGAAACGTTCAATGAAATGTCAAAACAAGTTCCAGAAAAAATTTGGCTCACGTGCGCGACTAACAGTTACGAATCATTAGCATATGGATGTTTTCGAATTACATTTCCTTCTTTCCTTTGGATGGAAAAGCACAGGAAAAGAGACCCAGTTATGCCGAGCATTAACGCTCAGTTCACTTCTGCTTTCGAAACCAAACATGTGTTTACTGCAATGATGGAAGAAATTGATTAGAAAGAAAACGTTTAACTGGCCAAAAATGCTGTTTACGAAGAAAAATTCTCAGTTTCAGCTGGGCCCGTGATTTTTAGTATTGGAACAATTTATTTTTGACCTAAATAAGTTTCAGCCAAAACTTTTGAACACATGACATCATTATGCTCCGATGCTCAAAGAACCACCGCACCGAAAAATTAACAACGCAACAGTTAGCGCGCCGACAACAGACAGGACAATTGGGTACAGTCTGACCTCGTTTATCCGAATCGATTTATTTTGCCAAATTTGTTCGGATAACTGAAATTCGGATAAATGAGGGAAATTTGTATGGGAAAAATCCGTACCGGCCAAATTCTTCGGAAAGCGACGAGTGTCCAAAATTTTTGCCGAATATTTAGTATTTTTCTGTACCTTGTACAATTATTTGGCGGAATTTTGGGTTATTTTAGTCAAAATTAGCGAAAATTTGGCCAAAAATAGAAACATTTTTAGAAAAAATTCTTATAATTTTCAAATCAAGAGGGGGTACCCTTATGTCCAAAATTTTCCGAAATCCGTTCGGATAAACGAGGGAAATTTGTGTGGAAAAAATCCGTTCCAGCCAAATTCGTTCGGATAAGCGAATATTCGGATAAACGAGGTTCGGATAAACGAGGACAGACTGTAATTAAACCAGCAGACACAGACATTCTCTGCGCTCTAAGATGTTGCGTCGTCTTTTCGTGGTGCCGCACACCAGGGGTGGGCTTCGGGACGATTATAAATTCCCGAAGACCGAATCCCGAATGCCGAAGTGAGATTTCAAAATCCCGAAGGCCGAATCCCGAATGGCCAAAAGTACCGAATTTTCCCGAATTTACCGAATCCCGAAACCGAATCAAATCTTAAAGATCAACTTTTTTTCAAATTTTTGCCTATTCTATATTTTTTTACAATTTTTGGTGCATTTATTTTATCAATGATTGTTTCAATTTACATAAACATCATTTGTTATCAAGTTCCATTGATATTATCCACGAAAAAACGGTTTTTGGCATTTTTTTAAACTTTTTTAGCCATTTTGTCATATTTTTCCTTATTTTATTGCAATTTCTCAGCAAATATGCCTACCGATGGGCGAAAAATTTCGCCTATTTTTCCGTACTATTATCTGCCTATAAATTTTAAACGGCGCTATTTTTCTTCTTACTTTTCCGCATTCTAAACAAGAATGCAAACAAGATTCAAGGTTCACACCAGGGCTGGGAGATCGGATTGGAAATATCGGATTTTTGGGCTTCGGACCGGATCGGTTTTTTTGGCCATTTCCGATCCGATCCTAAGAATGCACTCGGCCGCGGATTCAAATTTCAATTCCCGCGGCCGTGCCCGATAGGGCGCGGCCGGGAAAAATTTTAGAAAATTTTAATGAACCACCATTCCAAAATTAGAAAATTTTCGCCTGCGGCGCAATTTGGCTACCGTTTCTCCTTCAAAATTAAATCTCAAACTTAACTCTCCTCCTATTAAATGCTATAATTCGTTTCAATGATTTTTTAGCCAATTTTTAAAGAGAGAGCAAATTTTTTCAAGAATTTTTGCCCGCGGCGCTTTTTTGTTGCCAAATACCATTGTATTTTATGAGATATCAAAAATAGCGCGGTAACAAAAGCGCCGCGGGCAAAAAGTTTTGAAAAAAATGGGCTTTCTCTTTAAAAACTGACTAAAATAAATCAATGAAATAAATTGTATCATTGAAATTATATCATTTGAAACAAATAATACAAAACTAAGGAGAAAAGAGCGCCGTAGAAAGGGAAAAGAGAGAAATCAGCGTAATTTTTCGAAAAATTAACTCTGCTAGAAAAATTTTCTGGCAAACAGCGTAATATTTCTGAAAAGTTTTGCCTGCGGCGCAATTTTTCCTTCTTCACAAATTTTTATAACAGGGAAATTGCAGTAAAAATACAGGATAAATATGTAGAATAAAAATGTTGGATACGGAGGAAAAATTTAAGAAAAAATAGCGCCGCAGGCGAAAATTTAGTGGGCTTGGAGAAAATTTCCTTTGAAATTTTTCATTGTTGAGGCAAAATTTTCAAAATTTTTTCCTCGGCCGCGTCCTATCGGGCACGGCAGAGGGCATTCTTAGGGTGCTTAAAGATTGCGGCAAAAAACAGGCCCAATCCGCTACCCGCAACGCCAAATTAAACGCCGTAATAAAAGCCTAAAATTTTTTAAACTAAACTCAAGAATAAGAGATTAATTTTATATGCTAATAGTGCTTAACGAGACAAAAGTTGTCTAAAACAAGTTTATGTTGTTTAGAAAAAAAATGTTGTTTAACACAAAAAACAAGCATAATAATAAGGAAATTATCTAATAAGAAGAATTCTAAAAAATCGCGCCGCAGGCGAAAATTTTGAAGTTTGGAGTCACCTAACAATGAAAATTTTTACTATTTTCCTAAAATTTTAAAAAATTTTCGCCCGACCGCGCCCTATCCGCAGAATTTCACGCTGTTGAACGGCTAAGCTAAAAAACAAAGTTTAATATTTATAATATCAATGGCTAAGTGCCAATTCATTTTCTCAGAAGTTTTCTTCCCAAGTTCCTTTGGGACAAATGCTATGCTAGCAATAGACAAACAACGATGTTTATTACAAATGTAAAATGGCGAATGATCTTCACAGAGCGTGTGAAGATCGTATTTTTTCCAAGCATGACAACCGGACCGGACCGGGCACCGGACCGGACCGGACCGGACCGGGGGGGTGGCCGGTCCGGCGGACCAAACCGGACCGACCAAAATTTAACAAGCACCCCTAAGAATGCCTTCGGCGGCAAAAAATTTTGTAATTTTTGAAATACTAAAAATTTTCAATGTAAGTTTTTTGGCAAACAATTCAATTTTTATAAAAATTTTTGCCTGCGGCGCTATTTTTCCTTCCATTTTCTATTGTACGTCGCTATTTTTCCAAAATATTCGCCTGCGGCGCTTTTTGGCTGTTTGTATGTTTTTTTTCTCTTATAAAACTCGGTCTCGGTTTCGCCCATTTTTAAGTCGCAAATATTTTCCACGTCTAAGCGTTTTGTGCTTACTTCGATGCACTAATCACAAATCTGCAATTGGTGAAATGGTGAAAAATGCAAATTTTGGCCAAAAATTTCATAAAATATTAACCAATTTTCTCGAAATTTTGGCCAAAATTTTAGACCAAAAATTAAAATTCTTGATGCGATACGGAAAAAATAATTGCAAATTCGTAATCAGCGCATCGGAATACCCTAAAAACACCTTTACAAAAAAATTGTGAAAAAATCTCGGCGCTACCGAAGGTAGCGCCGCGAAAAATTTTTGACCTTTTAGAGACCGGACCGAACCGGACCAAACCGGACCGGACCGGGCAAAAGGTCGGTCCGTTGTCATGCTTGATTTTTTCTCTGTTTTGAGCAGAAAGTGAAACTACAAATGTAGCGGATAGGTTAACTTGGAAGGAATTTACCTTGCAGCGATACTTTGACATCAATGTGTATCAATTCTTTTATCTGAACAAGGATCATCCCCCAGTAAGCTAGCACGGTCTCTCCGTCCGTGCGAGCACGCCCGTTAGACCCCTTACGGCGGAGGATTATGGGCAAGTGATAGCTTAAAATGTTCGTATAGACGAGCTGAGTATGTTTTTGCAAAAATTTAGACCAAAATATAGACAAATTTTTTAGACAAAAATTTTGTATTGCTTATTTTTGTCGGTCTGTCTGTGTGTCCAAAATTTTCGGAGGGTCATTTTATCCAGTGCTTATTTTTGTCGGTCTGTCTGTCCAAAATTTTCGGGATGTTTTTGCTCATCTGAATTTTCAGATGAGCCAGTCCTGTGGTCGGGCGCGTAAACCTTATTTGTGTGATCTTAATGTTACTGATTCGACTTTTTTGTTACTGATCCACTTTTTTATGTTACTGATTTTATTTTTGCCGTTTTCAGGGTATCTGTTGCAGGGAACTTTAAACTTTTGGTTCATTATTATCTTTTGGATCATCTTAGACACACTTGTCCCTAGCTACCATTTTTTAATGCATATTTTGACCAAAAAATGACATTTTTGCTGAACTTGTTTCTAATTCCCTTTCCGCTGATTCACTGGGAATTTAGCCCCTAAATATTAGAAGCCAAAGATTGAAATTTTAGCTTCAAATGTCTTTTGGCATCTGATGTAGAGGTTTTGGATTTCTATTTTAGCCCATAAAACCGTTATAAGGGCGAGGGAAACACAATTGGAACAGTGGTGTTCTCAATATCTCTAATCATTTTTCTCTGTAATGGTAAAATTTATCCCTCGCTTTTGCTGTTTCAGTGTTCCAATTGTCGGATTTTTAGGCTCATATGCCATTAAATTTTTCATGCACCTTATAAGGCGCCAAACAAGGATTTAGGCTTGGGGCCCCGAACAATATGGGGCCTAAGGGACTTAATCTTAGGCTTAAGCTGCCGAACAACCATTATAAAGGCTGCGCAACTTTTGGTTCATGAATTTTGGCTTCTGTTGTGGAAACCTACTCAGCCACATGTATGGCTGAGTAGGTTAAGCTTCGGCTTTCCAATCAGCAAGGCCGGGTTCGATGCCCACTATGGCCCATGTGGGCAGTCCACTCAGCTGTGCATCCCTCGTCTGCACTGTATGTGCGGTGGGTCGGCGTAAATGAGTATTGGCCTAACCAGGGGAGAGTTCTGTCAGAGAGTCAGTGTCGGTGGCTCCGTGAATCCCTCGGTACTCTCTATATACGGGGCTACGGCCTAGGGCTGTGCAATCCTAACCTTTCCTAACCGCCCCATTCCTAACCCCAATCCTAACCTTTTAAATACAAGGGGGTTAGGATCCTAACCCAGAAGGTTAGGATCCTAACCCTTTGTTAGGATCCTAACCTTTGTTGTAAATATCGTTGTAAATAGCTACTTATCGACGTATTTTGTATCTCTTAAACGTTTTTAACACTGCTGAGCGCGAATTCAACATTTTGCACGCGTTTTTCTACAGTAGTGACAATAGTATGCTACAACTATAATTAGTGTAGAAAATTGAGGTTTTCGGGTGTTTTTTGACGGCTTGTGATTTTTCTGAGCGCACTTTCCTTACCTAACTTATGTGAAAATAGTATGCAAAGTGCATTTAGTTTTTTGAAAAGTGGTCGTTTTTCCTTAAAAAATGACATTTTTAATAAAAATGTTGATTTCGGCTGTTTTTTTACGGCTTATGATTTTTCTGAGCGCACTTTTCTTACCTAACTTATGTGAAAATAGTATGCAAAGTGCATTTAGTTTTTTCAAAATTCGCATTTTTTGGCCCAAAAATGTCATTTTTTTAAAAATTTTTCACAGTTTTACTAAAAACGACATTTTTGGGCCAAAAAATGCGAATTTTGAAAAAACTAAATGCACTTTGCATACTATTTTCACATAAGTTAGGTAAGAAAAGTGCGCTCAGAAAAATCATAAGCCGTAAAAAAACAGCCGAAATCAACATTTTTATTAAAAATGTCATTTTTGAAGGAAAAATGACCACTTTTCAAAAAACGGACATCACTTTGCATACTATTTTCACATAAGTTAGGTAAGAAAGTGCGCTCAGAAAATCAAAAAACGATCAAAAACTGCTAAAAACAGCAATTTTTTACTTCTATGATATTGTAGCATATTATAGTCAATACTGTGCAGAAAACTTCGAATATAATGTCGAATTCGCTCTCAGTAGTGTCAAATACGTATAAATGATACAAAATTTGTCAATAAGTGGCTATTTACAACGATATTCGGCATACTAACCCAAAAGGTTAGGATCCTAACCATGGGTTAGGATCCTAACCTTGGGGTTAGGATCCTAACCTTGGGGTTAGGATCCTAACCCGTGGGTTAGGATCCTAACCTTCTGGGTTAGGATCCTAACCTCCCTTTCCATGGGTTAGGAAAGGTTAGGATTGCACAGCCCTAGGCACTCCATAGCCCATAACTTTTGCTACGAGCAAATTCTGTGAATCGGTCTATGCGCAACTTTAACGTTCCTTCAGGCTTATAGAAATCTTAAAAGAAAGTGTTACTAAATCGAGGAAAATTATCACTGCTCAGTGACATTTTCCCTATTTTGCCAATCATACTGTAAAGATATAAAGGCAAAAGCAACGACAATATATTTTTGGGGCACTTCAGAAATCTTGCTTTTTGTTATTAGTAAATTCATGTCTGGAAATCGAATAAAATGTTGAACCATTTTTGTAAAAGGCACAAATTTTACTTCTCAGTTGAAATCCGCTATAACATTGACTCAGACGTAAATTATTTTGGTGTGTGAGTGTGAATATACAAATGAAATTCCTATCAAACCTTCATATCCTGTAGGATATTCTCGGTAGGATTCCACCGAGGAATAGTCGTTTCCTTGCAATGTACATTTGCGACGGCTTTCTCGTTTTCCTCATCCTCGTTTTGTGCAGACGCGATTTGTTCACCGTTTTGAGCCTGCCACGGACGGCTTCTTTTACGATAAAAGGATAAGTACATGCCTAAAAATAACTTTTGTTAATATTTTATATGACACCTAGTTAAAGCCATATTGTCTGTCTGTTGTCTGGAGTTGTTCCGTGTATTCTAACCCATATCCAGGGGTAATTGACTCTGTACGATGTAATAAAATTGTCAAATTTGAAATCCAAAATTTTTCTTTGCTACAAAACGGAAAAATATGCTTTATACATAATGGTAGTCATTAGTTATCATCCAAATCGCTTTAGGAGACCATTCGAGACGACTTTGGTTTTACACCATTATTTGGTAGCAGGAGTCGATTTTTTAATATAAATGCGACTTTTTGGTAAAACTAACTAAATAACAGTAACATAATATTTGGTATAACATTACAAATTAGGAACACTGAAGTAGAGGTTTAAGAATATTTTTAATAGCATACAGTCGATCCCGATAACCTGACAGTTTTGCGCGGTCCGGGCCAAAATATAAGGATTTATATACAAAATGACCATCGATAACGGGGGTCGGGAGAAAAAAGCACAGTGTACCACATAACATTTTTTTCGGCGCCGCCATTGACAGCGCCGGTAAGAGCATTTTTCTATTTAACAGTTTTCAGTAGCAGTATTTTCCTATTTAGCGAATAGAAATGAAGAAAAGAATGGTAAAATGAAATCGTGTCCATTTTCGAAAACGAAAATGCTGTGTTTAACCCTAAAGCGCCTTGTCCGCGGTGCAGACAGCCTCTACGTATGAGTAAGCGTAGTTTCCATTGTTTTCGAATTATTGAAAAGAGAGCTGGAAAAGAATTGGTAAAATGAGAGCATGTCCAATTTTCAAATCAGCACTGGGTTTACTGTGTTTAACCCGTTACTGTGTTTAACTTTTACACTGCTTTCACAGAACATACGACTGTCCGAAAATTTTCTCTGCTCTCTAACCTCCTTTGCTCTCTGCTTTCTGTTCGCTTTTTCACTAAATACGGGGGGTTTAACCTAGACTCTGTGACAGCTCAACCGATAGATAAATTGTCAGACACAAAATTTAAAAATTTAAATTCGCGCCAAAACGAAAAAACGTGTTTTTAGCGGTTTTGGCCATGGGATGTGATGTTTTTTTATTTTGTGAGGCAATTCTGGACAACTTTGCTTTTTACACTTTTTGATTTGGCGCATTTTTGAAAATTTTTTTGAAAAAAGCCACTTTTTGGCCAAAAAATGACATTTTTTGATGCAAGGTGCCTACGGGTCTGATTTTTTGCACCCGGGGGTTTTCGGATGCGCTGATCACGAATCTGACGTCAGATTCGAGATTTGTTCTCACGAGGTCGTGTTATTCTCACCAGGTCTCTCACGAGGTCAGAACTTTCCCCGGGCGGGATGTTACTTAGAGATCGGCCAAACGCTTTTTCCGAAACCGAAACCAGAATTTCGGTTTCTTTCGGTATTGCGGAATATTTTACAAACCGAAACCGAAATTCTGGTTTCGGTTTCGACCGAAAGTATTCCAATATGCCCAAAATTTGCCAAAACCGTGAAAAAAGTTCATTTTTTTGTTGTTTCCAAGACAAAATGTCATATTTATAACATACCAGACAATGTAATGGACAATTTCAACGAAAAAATAAGTACTTGTAATTATACAAAAGCAAATTTCTTTGAAGGAAAATTGTCGCGAACCGCAACTTTAATGAAAGCAAAGAACAACACCACATAAATATCATTTGAACCAGCATTGTTCTGTTTGGATTTCCCTTTGTTTTTAAGCTTAGGTCATCTCTCTGTGAAGATAGGACCGCCCCTTTTGAGCCTGTATTTAAGCTCGTCCGATCTCTACTTATAAGGGTTGTTTTAGCCTGAATGCGCGAAAAGTGACATTATGCCCTGATGCCATATCTCGTAATCATGAGATCGGATCCTGAAAATTCGTTCGGATTCGTGATCAGCATGGTCGAAAACCCCTAATTAGCCGTTTTCAGGCAAAATTGCGAAAAACTTTTTTTTTGAAACCATGAGGGTATCATGGATTTAGAGAAATCCCGAAAATTCTAGAATGTTCTAGAAGCATTTCCGTGCAACGGGAGTATTTTTTTCGGTACTAGGAGGCCGAGGGGAGTCGATTGACACCGGTCTTGGCCCTATTCCGGTGGGGGCATAAAATGCACCGTGGCCAATTTCTTTACATTTACTATATATGGCGCCAAAATTTTCGGAAAGGACATTTATGATTAGGGTTGGGTTGTTCGCCCGTCGCGGCCTTACGTTTTGGCGCAAATTCAAATTTTCAAATTTCACTCTTTTCGAAATCGTTTCGACCTATACAACGCTAAATCATTCGCCCAAATCTGACGGTTGGTCGTGAGGTATGCCATTGGAGGGACAGCACTCAAATACTATATAGGATGTACACTTTTCTGACAATTTCGAATCCCGAATTTGTCCGACTGATTCCTCATTTTTATATGTTTAATTCAAAAATTCATCATAGAGGCCCGGGACAGTAGTGATTCTCCCTTCAAATTGCCGCGAAAATGTTTTTTTTCATAAACTTTTTAAACATATAACTTGTTGTTATAAACCACTTATAAATAGTAAACAAGTCGCGGCTTGTTTACGATATTCATCATATAACTGTCAACAAGGTGCTGTATTTAAAAAACGACTATATAACAGGTATGACAATACTTTATCTGGCAAAAATTCTGAATAAATGATTCAATGTACGGTGACTAACTTCACCGATATTGAAAAGTTTTATTTTTATGTTTAAAAATTTCAAAAAAAATATTCAAATTCCCTGCCTTGAGAAATCTTGGACACATAACCTGGAGTCAGATAGTAGGAGATCAAGTGGTACTTTTCTTGTTGGGGGGAAGCAGGCTTTTTTCAGTGTTCACGATCACATTTTATTCAAATACTAGCATAGAATGAAATAAACCAGTATAAGACCATAACGAGTGAACAATATGAATAAATTTAACATTCAAAGTGCAATCGATAAATGACCTTAAGTCTGATCTCAAGCTTAAGCTTGAACTTAAGTGCGATCTCAAAAATTCAAGTTTTTGCCGTATTATCGTTTTCAAATATGGAGAATCCGAATATGATATTATTTCGAGTGTCTGAGCTCAAGCTTGAGCTTAAGCTTGAACTTAAGTGCGAGCTGAATAATTCAAGTTTTTGACAAATTACCGTTAGGATCGGTATCTTAGGATCAAACTTTAAAAATAATGTCAGATTCGGATTCAGCGTCAAAAACTACCATAGGATGGTACATTCCAGGATTTCCCAACCAAATACAGGGTGGCCCATAAAAAAGTCTCTATTTTGAGGCCTTTATATTTCATCGGTTTTGAATCGACCCGAGTGATGTTAATAGCTTAAAAACTGCTACTATCTGAGCTTACTTATATGCAAAAAAGATCTCATTCGTGATAGGGGAATTTCATCGGTAACGGACCCTCTGAATATACCGCACTTTGCAACTTTTTCCATACAAATTGAAATTTCGGAGGCCTGTTTCGACCACTTTTTACAGAGGAATTGATCAAACCAAGGTCAGATTCAGATCCGCCGTGAAATTCTGGGTAAGATAGGCTATTCTGCGGCTATCTATCGAAATTTTTATTTTTTCGTCATTTTTTGGCCTATTTTTGACACATTTTCGCCCAAAACTCATCGAAAATCGTCTCAGACGACCATGCCGTTGACCACAAAGTTGTTCAGTGAGTCGAATACTACCCGAGAAACACATTTTCTCAATGATAAAAATTTTACAAAATTTTTATTTTGACAATTTTGATCAAAATACCCCTAAGAACACGTTTTGCAGAAAAATCCGAAAAATTTTAATTTTTTGGCCATTTTCAGACCATAGGGGGGACCACATGCAATCTTTAAAAAAATTGATTTTTTGAAAACGTGGGAATTTTTTCTGCAAAACGTGTTTTTAGGGGTATTTTGATGCGCTGATTCCGAATCTCCAATCGTTTTTCGTATCGCGTCAAAAACGGCAATTTTTTGGCCATATTTAGTCAAAAATGGCCATTTTTTAAGGCAGAAGAAAATGGAAGGCAGAAGAAAATTTTTTAAATTTTTCACAAATTTTTAGAAAATTGCTTCCGTATTAGAGGGGAATGAATCTGTGGATTTGGATATGTCACCAGACGTAATCGCTGCGTTCAAATACGCGCCGATTCAGTCATGCGATGTTGAAAGAAGCTTTAACATCTACAAGACAATTTTGAGCGACAACAGAACCAGATTAACGCCACAAAATCTCGAAATGCTTGTATTCTGCAACTGTAACAGTGAAATTGCATTGTTAAATGCTTAATTATGCGATTTTTATGCTTTTTTAGTGTCTAGAATAAAGATTTTGATGAAAAATGAAAGTCATATTTTTGGTCATATTTTGGACTTTTTTTGGTCATATTTATGATCATATTTGGCGATTTTTTGGTCATAAAAATCCGGTCCCTATTTATGTGTCATATACTGTACTAGAGGACCAGTATATGACACATACTGGTGCACTCTGCTACTGGCTACGCCAGTAGCAGAGTGCACCTTCATCCCAACTCTTTTCCAAAGGGTTGTACGGGAGTAACTTTTTTTGGGGCTGGACTGGGATGAGGGCCGAAGGCAGTCATCCCGGACGTGGGGCCATGGGCCCTGGAAGGATAAACTTCACTGGTAAGAATGACCTTTTCAAAAATTTTGGACGGACAAAATAAGCACTGGTAAGAATGGCCAGTTAGAGCGTAGAGAACGTCTGGGTAACATTGGGTAATTAAGCCGGCAGACGCCGGTTTAATTACCCAATTCCTATGTTTGTTGTCTGCGCGCTAACTGTTGCGTTGTTGTCTTGTGGTGCGCTCAGATTTTTGGGCATCGGTCCATAAATCGTATGCGTCAAATCACCAAATTTTAATGCGTTTATTGCAAGAGAAACAATCACTATTCCAAATATCATAAGCAGAAACGTGCACTTTTATGATCATTTTCTGTTATTCGACTCATTCGCAGTCATTGCACCAACAACGGCCTTCGACCTCTCCGGGGTTAAGAATTTCGCCGCCTCCGAGGCCAAGAATTTCGCACATTTTCACGCAATTCTCCTTCTTAACCCAGTCAATGACTTCATTCTGTTCGCCACAATCGCAGGCGTCAGTCATTGCAGTACCTCCACGGGCTCCGAAAAATTTGCACATTTTATCGCATCGACTGTCATCCGGACACTTGGGCAAACCACTCGAGTTCCTCAGAAGTACAGTACTTAAAAAATACCTAAAATTGCAAAATTGTGTAAAAAATTCGAATTCAAAGCGCAAAAAAATTTAAATTTAAATTTTTGGAAAATTTTTATCAAAAACCATTTTGGGAGAGGCTCTATTATAGAGGGTGAACTAATTTCTGCAATACATAGTGGGATCAATTATAGGGGAGTCTTAATTAGAGAAAATATGGTATGTGAGAAAATCGCGTACGTCATTAGTAAATTGCTCGAGCAGTTAAGTTCTTCCTAAGTACGGTACTTATTACAGTACTTACTAATACAGTATTCCAAATAAGCAATGGCTAATTTGAGTCTTATATTTATGTTTAAAGTCCTAAGTTTAACCCAAAAATTTTAGCGAAATGCTTCTAGTCCAAAATATCCAGGCTAAAAAATTAGCTCGGACAAGCACGATATCTCTTGAGGCCGAAACAACTTTCAAGAAAAACGACAAAACTTACTTTCCGACACTTCCGCGAACTTGCATCCTCTTGGCCGCCAAAAGCACTTCGCTTAACGCAAATACAAAGAGGAATAAGTATAGTGTGGAATGCTTCATTGGTGAAGATTCTTGAAGATTTTCGTAGGCATTGTTGAATAAAAATGACTAGCAATGATGTCCGTGCCCTTTTATAGGCATTCCGATGAGAAAATTCCTGCTGGAATATGTAATACAGAGCATCAATGAAATGACATTTCAGGAATTCTCTGTTCTCGAAGGGAATTCTGTTGCTTACTATTCGTCTGAGCAATCACTTTTCCTGCGAAAAGGAGAGAAAATAAGAAAAATTTGTTTTCCGTCTTATTCTTACGTGGATCTTACACATCGCCTTTGTCGGAAGGACTTTATTTCTTTTTCTATGATACTTTATCCATGTAGCAAAATTTTATTGCAAAATGTTTATTGAGTCTAAAATATGTATTTTTCAATTCCAAATCCAGTGCTAGCGCAGTCTAAAACGTATTGTGCTTGTGTGTTTGTGCTTGCAAGCACACAAGCACAAGCAAACCGTATGTTCTTAAAAATGATAACTCGCGAAACACAAAAAAGGATACCTTACAAGGAAAACGTGCCAAATTTTTATGCATTTTTCCTAAGGCACAGAAATTAATACCGGATTTGAATCCAGCAATACAATTCCAGATTCTCAGCTGAAAATATCGGCCGAAAATAAAAAAACACACGGAGCATATTCAAAATTGTTTGTTATAGAATGGATCATTTGGTCCCAAAACTTTTGTTCAGATGTAAACAATTTTGTTATAAACAATTAACAGTTATAATTCATTTATTCCAATGAGAACCACGGTTATCAAAACCTTATTATGTCAGCAGTATTGAAACTTTCATATCGCCTCCTAACAGGTTTTGTCATTGCAATCGCACATTCCTTCCCCGTCCAATTGTCCACCGCCAACGCCGATCATCTCGCACGACTTCGAACACCAAACCGAATTCATTTATTTTTGATTTGAATTCAAAAAATGGTTTGATTTATGCTCACAGCAGTATTACAAGTACCAAGATTAGCACGAATCATTTCCACATAAATATTCTCAATTGTCCAATTTCGAGTCAAGTCCTGATTGTAATCAAATAAAAACTTACATTCCGCCTTTCTTTTCCTGTTTAGAATATTCCGGAAAATAAAATTACTCAGCTTCAATACGAGGGTATGTTTATTGAGTCTGTCTTTCCGAATGTATTATCATCCTGGGGAAATCGATGACTGATCAAATTGAGTCGGGAAGAATTTCCTATAGACCGACGATTGAATAGCGCGTCATCGTTTAGATTGTCTCTTTGTTTTTTTCTTTGTTTTGGGCTTTTCGTACAAGAAATTGCGAATGAGAGATTATATTTATGGAATATGGTGTTTCTCAGCAGGTACGATGGTGATAAATATTGGTGAAAAGGTAACAAAAATGTTTCCGTTAGCTAAAACTAGTAACAGGAGGCTCGCGCGAATCTAGGGTATAAGATCGATTCAATACAATGACGTGACTTTAAACATAGCAATATTTTCTGAATACATAAATTTTGATGATGCAATACCTTAAGTGTAGGCATTTTCCGTGAACTCATTCATTGATAAAAGTGCATTTTTGGGACACATGTCCCCATTTTTAAGAGTGCGTTTGAGTTCTTGCGAATGAGTCACTGCGAATGGGTACATTTTCAGTATATTTTCTCACACATGCTTTGCAAGTCAAGCCAAATTGAAATCAATACTATGGATCGACCTTGAACCCATCAATATTTTCTCAATAAGTCATCTTGATGATGCAATACTTTAATAGTACAAATGTGAGATAAGAGAGTCAATAACAAAGACCTTTTGTTAAGTGTTGCTATTTCCCATGATTTTGATGATAAAAATACATATTAGGGTCACATGTCCTCATTTTGAAAAGATGAGTATATCCGGGAAGTTGAGTACATCCAGAGAGATAAGAAAGATATAGTGCAAAAAATACACAATAGATTGCGGTATCAAATCAATTATTTCTTCACAGCAATTTGTTGTAAATCTTTTGTCTGCCGGCTAAACACTTTGTAAACGATCACAGCGCATATTGTCACGCGGAATACCCAGCGATCAGGTCTCTCGTATTCAAAGGTAAGAGAGTTATTGAATCCATAACAGCTTGGAACGTCGTCGTTAACTCTCACAACAGGAGCCTTGTCCTGCAGGAATTTCAATGTCTTGCCATACTCTTTGTAATGTTTGAATCCATCTGAAATATTTCATTAGTATCTGGCAGCGGTGATGCACCTGGTGCATTAGCCTATTCAATACATGGTCGGCACAGCGCCAGTCGGGCCTGGGACCCATTGTGCGACTGCAAACTCATGGGAAATAATGAATTTTCAGGATGTGATGACTGATAACCCAGGAAGCCTTACTTCGTATGAGACAAGTGCTACCTGAGTTGGGCCCTATTTTGACCGTTTCTTCAACCTTTTAGACTCTTAGGGTCAACCCTAGGTAGAAAACGACACCGGTGTATTCGATTGTACTCAATTTGAACCTAGTGCTTCCATTTTTGGTTAGTAAAGATCATGCTAAAAAATGTACTTAGAAAATATAAAACAAAGTCTCCAAAGTTAAGAGGGCAAAGTTCGAAGTCCAAGTCAAATCTCTGAGGAAATGTTAGAAGAAAGAGAAACTTTTCATGTTTTTATAACAAAAACGAAATTGAGAATGAGAGATTATATTTATGGAATATAGTGTTTGTTATTTTTGTGAAATTGTGAATATTTTATCCCATCTTTTTGGCATTAGGAAACGAAATGTTAGACAGCCAGTCAATCAGAGGGCAAAGTGAACAACCCTTATAAGGACATGCCGACATGCATGGTCATAAGAAACTTTTATGACAGCCAACGATTAAATAAATTGTTAGTGAAGAATGAAAAATTTTGATACATTCAACCTTGATTAATCCGTCACCTCAAGGGATCGGCTCCAGGGTGGTGGATAAGTCAGGGTTGATTGTATGCTCATTGGTATGATCCATGGTTTTAAGTGGGCAACCCTAATAAGGATATGCCGACATGCCTCCTAATAATAAACACTCCTAATACCCAACCCATAAAGATTACCATACCTCTGAAGTAACCAAAACCGACTCAAAAAGCAGCGGCAAAGTGTCAATCATTATGTCGTCATCCTGCGCAACCAGTCCTGACAGGTCTCCGGAGAGCAGCTCCGCACGATACCTATGCGCAGTTTGTTCGTAAGAGAACTTGCCGACCACCAGTTTGCATCCCATAAAGCTCACCAACTTTTGCAAAGCAGTAAAAAATATCTGCCACTGAAAAGGTATCGGCTTTACATCCCAAGGATAATCGACGTGGATTTTCATGTGCTCGATTGCCGATTTCCGGAGATGCGCAGCCATGTGCTCAGGATCAATTTCTCTCGCCCTTTTCGTCTTAGCTGTAAGCTGTCGTTGTTCAAACGCAAATACAATCCTCCTTTGCGCGAAACGGAAATCTGTGCTATCGATTTCAGAGACAGCTTTGTTTCCAAGGCTGAAAATAGAAGTATTGAGCTTTGTCAGACACAGTTATGTTCTGGACAGTTTTCGGATGGGTCGAAAATCAACCAATATTAGGGATCGTTCACACCCCCTTGGATATACTCAAGAAGGGGGGGGGGGGGTAAACGATAAGGTCTTGGGATTTGACATTTGTCATACACCCTTTATACCTAACCCTGATCTTAAGGTTAAGCTTAAGAAAGTTCTCAGTAGTACGGGTGTATTTTTGATACTAGGTCTTTGACAAACTTAAAATCCAATGACATCGGTTTTGAGAGATAGAGGGTGAACTATTGCCGAAAATCTTACGCTTTTGTGAAAAATAATTCAGTTTTTTACATTTTTGAAATTTATCTCTATTTGATTGTTTCCCTAGTAAATTTCCCTTGTCCTGAAACGTGATAGCTGGGTAGAAGTTAGAGTTACCCGATAGCTGGGTAGGATTATGTCTGTGTCGTTTTATGAGTATCTTCGATTCTGAGGATCGAAAATGGTCAAAAGACTTTGTGTAATAAAATTCGGGTAAAATCGCTTTCCTACCCAAAATTTGTAAGAAATCCGAGCCTGGTGTTAGACGAAAATGGGAAATGCAAAATTTACAAATGTTGGAATTATTTCAGAAGCCGCCTTTCTGGATCGAAAAAAGAGGCTGAATTCATCGTTGAAAAGTTTTTCACCAATGGCGACATGAACTTTCCTATGGACTAGAATGCTATCAACGAAGAAAAAAAAGTTAAAAACAATGTTGAGATCAAATCACTTGCCGAAAATTGTATGTAACTGTAAAAGCGCTGTCTTGTAAAGAAATAAATGTAAATTTTCCCTTTGGGTTAATTTTCAATACGGATCGGAATCGACTCGGATTGTTTGCTAACGCTTTTCAAAACGTGACATTGATAAATTAAATCACTATTATGAAATATACAAGCAACATTGCATACCATCTCACCAGGACAAACATTGCGAGCAGGTGGCGAGCCAGTCCTGTGGTCGGGCGTGGTTTCGGTTTTTACCGATATTTTCAAATTTTACCAAAAATGAATTGATGAATTTGTCAAAAATTTGCATTTTTGCCCTTATTTTGTCATTTTTTCGGGTTTTAGTTCATTCTTTTGCACTTTTTGGTTATTTTTTCATGTTTTTGTTCATTTTTAGAATCTTAGAGCTCCCGTAGGGAGCCTCAAGCCGCTTGTATCCAATATTGATGACTCAGTCTCTTTTTTGTCAGCTAACCTTTCGCAAAGCAAGATTTCGTTAACGATATCGCGACACTTTAGCCAATATTGTAAACGTGTAATATTATGGTGATTCAGCCG